>JAOVYX010014705.1:0-31173 GCA_035668315.1 Drosera spatulata
GGGGCATTAGCTCTAACCTTAACTTGATTTGTATATTTTGCAAGACATAAGCCATGAAAGAACTAAATTAGCTTTAACAACGCATCTGATTTTTCCCACCTTCACATTGTGCTACTGGGATTTACCAGTTTGAACTTGGAGATCTTGCTATCTATTCTGGTTCAGAAATCAGATGAAGGAATTATAAAGTTTAAAAAGTTTGTGGACTTCCTAGAAAAATTGGGACATCTATTATTATTGGTATTGGTTCTTTTGTGGCATCTGCGTATTCGGACAGAGCTTCTACATCGATGATAAATAAGCTGCTGAAATTGATGTTGGATGAATCAAGAATTGGCCCAATAGTGCTTTTTCTCTTTGCATAAGTATGTACCTGGCCTCTAGTCATGAACTTGTGAAGTGTATTTGTCACGAGAAAATCGTCATCACTTTTTTTTTTAGTACTTGATTGATGTCATGGTTACATATACTCATGGGTCCAGTCCACCTCTGTTCTAGAACCTCAACCGTATTTGATTTTGTCTATCATGTTTAAGAAGTGAATCATGATCCTGGTTTGCACCATTATTCTTAGCCAATGTACTTGCGTAATGCATTGTCTTTGCTAACTTTTGGTTACATGATGTCTTCCTCTTGTTTTTTCCCCTACCCTCTACCATACGAATTTCATGTTTAAAGCAACCATCAGCTCACTCTGAGACTATTATTGATACTAAATCTGCTATGGATTCTTGACAGGGATGCTTCAGAATCCCATGTACCGTCAGCAGCTGGAAGATATGTTGTGAGTTTTCCCTTTTCACTTTGGTTGCAATTGATGATGCTACTGTTCTAGTGGATGGTACTCAAATTTCATGTTCTATTATCATTGCTGACAAAATGATCATAGTTCTCTTTTTTCTTTTTTCTTTCTGGTGATGAGCGAAGGGTTTGTGCCATTGTGGTATCTAAAATGAAAACATAAGTGACAGGTGATTATGTACAAACTGATGGAGCCATTAAAATTTTTCGGCGCTTCTTGCTGAATATGTGTCTAAGATGTACTCTCTTTTAGCATATACTATACTTTTCTTTCTGCAGAAGTAACATGAAAGGTAGCGCTAATTGGGACAACCGTATGATGGATACCTTGAAAAATTTTGATCTCAGCAATCCTGAAGTCAAGCAGCAATTCGGTGAGTTCGTGATGCCGGCTTTTTTGCAGTGGAATATGAGTTTTTGTTGGTGTCGTTTGACCTGTAATTTGTATGGTTCTGCTTGTGTTTTGTACTATATTATGCATTTGTATAAGATGATAAACCGTTGGATAGATGTTCATTGATGAAGAGTTTGGCAATGACATCGGCCATGGGATTTAGGTTGGATAAAGAAAAGGGTTTTCGATAGTTTTGTGAGCCATTGGTCATGATTAAACTACTGTGATTTTACTTGAGGTATTGTATCAGCATTACTCGAGGTGCAATGTTTGGGATTGGTAAGTTCATCAGATCCAAAAGATGAGATTCGGGAGATGAAATTCTCGAGTTGCATACGTGAAAATACTACTGTGATTTTGCATGTACATGGTTAGAGGATTATCAGTGACGTCTTTATCTATTTACTAGATTTGGAAAGTTATCTTCCAAGGTGTCTCAGTGAGTGTCCCTCAATATTCAAGGAAAAAATAGGATCCATAATGGCGATTCTCTCTTGTTTAGCTGTTGCAGCTATTTGTTATTGTTGAATATAAGAAGACTAGAATTGTTTCCATACTCTGTTGCTCAACTGAACTTGGATGAGGCGATGAGGCTTAATCTATCCGGTTTTCTCCTATATAATACATCATTATACTCGGCTGTTAGTTTTGCATGGATGGATGTTAGCAATCTTTCTCTTCGTTATATTCATTTTTGGTCTGATCTTCTGCATTGTTCCTTTTACCAGAGCAAATCGGCCTTTCACCTGAACAGGTTATTTCAAAAATTATGGAAAATCCCGACCTTGCCATGGCATTCCAGAATCCGAGAGTCCAGGCAGCAATCATGGATGTATGGACCACTTGCACCACTTATGCTTACCGTCGAAATTGCTTGAACTGATCTGATTTTCTCTGCAGTTATCTCAAAGTCCGCTTAATATTACCAAGTACCAGCACGACAAGGAGGTACCAAATACTCAGAATCCATACTCTCCCTGTGTATTTTATGTTCCTTAACTTTGGAAAACACCGTTCTCAATGCCTTGTGCTCCAGGTAATGGATGTCTTGAACAAAATATCAGAACTATTCCCTGGACTAACTGGATAGACCCGATATCATGTTTGATGTTCAAGTCCGACGAGGTAATATTAATATTGCATTTGAAGATCTGATACTCGTGGTGGTCTTTACATCAAGAGTTGATATTAGACCGACTAGAAGCAGTGAGGTGGTTTCTCTTTGTCGAGCAGTGATAGGTCCACCGAAAACTAGTGCTCACTGGTTGAGAATTTTGCCCCTTGGAAGTGAAGCTTGCTTTCCCATCTCTGTTACTTCGGCTTTTTGTTTGGTCAATGAAAGCAAATGCGCCGAGAAAAGGGCTTCTGTTGTGGTATATATCGCCAATTTTAACTGTGCTCGTATTAGACATGCTCTTGATTTTGGTTGAGGTCGTTTCTGTAGCTGTTGAAGCTGCAGTACAGTAATTGGTTTAATATTATTTTGATCGTGGATAAAGAAACTCAGATAGCCCAACTCGATTGTTATTTCTGTGTTCTCCTATTTTAGAAACTGCTTTGCGAAAACCTGAATAAAATTCATCAGTTCTTCTTAATTATCTTTCAAACCCCAAATGTTAATGCCCAACCAAGAACAGGAGCAACATCTACCAAGATGTTTCTGTCATGGTGAAGATTTGAGAAGAGCGGGACATACATTTAGCACCCATGTTGAAAATAGCTACCGAGAATTATTCCTGAAAGGCTCATATTCAAGAAGTGGGCACAGATTATTTCGAGAGGGCTATTAGCTCGTATAGTCGTATGCAAGAAGTGACTAAGATGATAGGAGAGAACCTTCTTGAACTAAAGGTCTATCTTGTTGACTACTCTTATTTAGCAATCCATCCAAGACATGGGTTGTAATGATCCTGAGTGACACTGACCATGTGAAAAATGGAAGTAGGATTAGACTCATGCCCTATATGACACGATCCACGAAATATTTGACATCTACTACTAATAACTACCCTTAAGTTCCGAGTAGCCAACAACCCGTGTCATACGTAAAGGCTCTCTTATTTCAAAGATTAATTTGATCATAAAAATTACATGTCCACGATTATGATGAGACCGTGTTGAGAATAGTATCAGGTATGTCGAGGATCATATTAGGTGCTACATTTTTTTTGTCATTTCATAATATTAGTTATGATTTTTCATATATTTTGAAATTTTCTTTTTGTTGAAGATGTAGGATCCTTATCACAAATTAGGAAGGTCTACGATCCTCTTGTGTGTGTACAACCTTGCATTTAACACGATTTTCTAAAGTTAATATAGATGTATATTACATTTCTATATAGCAGAGAGGTATCTGAATTTGCATGTGGCTTAGCAACCTATCGTGCAAAAAACGTAAGATTTTGCTCATGAAATGTTGATTACCAAGTACTGCTACCAAACCCTAAACGTAACAACTTTTTGACGGTCCCATTCTACCGATCTTGCTTTTCTAAATATTTTCAATGGCTTTTGGTCTATACAAGGCCGAAGCTTCGTGCCGAGACAATTGCATCATCTAAAGTCCCCTACAGCTCAAAAGGGCTGTTTAAAGAATAATTTTAGCACATATGGCTAACTTTAAGGTGGTTACAGTACTTGTGATATCTAGCATCTTCATTATGTCCGTGATGTCGTTGTTCACAGAGGTAAGCGAATATAAATACTCCGTCCGTCTCAAATTAATTGAAATTATTTTTATCAGTTTCAAAATAAATAAAATATTTTTATTTTTGATAATTTTTTAATATAAAAAAATTAAATCAATTTTATCTGTTACAGTACACCCATTAACCCCTCCCATAATTGGTACAATAAGTTTTATTATCATCAAAAAATGTTCATTCTTTACTGAAATCCACGTAAATTTTATATTCGTATAAAATTCTCGTATCGAGTCAAAATATTTCGATTAATTACAGCAAGAGGTTTCGATTAATTAGAGCAGGAGGGAATATGTTTTAAATGCGTGGGGTGCGTGCGGAAGTTATGTGCTGGATTCGGTTGATTACATTTCGAAGGGGAACATCTATTTAGAAACTGGTTCTTGTTATTTGAAAACTAGAAGTAAAGCGCTACAGGTCATGGTGTTTTACTTTTGATTTTTTTTATTTAATTTTTTAGGGGTAAAACGCCACAAGTGGTGGGGTCTTAGGTCGTTTGTTCTTCTTTTCGGGACGTTTAAGATGTTCTTGTACAAAATATAAAAATGGTAGATTTCAAACGGTGGATGATTTGAAGTATCACCTAATTATTAGGGGATTCAGGAATAATTATTGTGTTTAGGTGTATCACGACGAACAAAATGGTGCGATACCTCAAGCAGATTTTTCTGATCCTTCCAATATCTCTCAACCCATGAACAATATCAAGGACATGCTAGTTGATGTCTTTTCATCGAAATATTATGAAGAGATCGGGACTGCAAACGAATATGTATATGACGAGAGTCCCCTTATTTATAATTCCAAAAATACAAGAGTTAATATGAATCTTTTAGGGAATTGATAATGTCAAGACCTAAAATGATTCATCCAAGGCACATTATGAAAGGCTGATTTTTCTTTTTGTCCAAAAATGTTGTCTTGTATGTATCAAATTTGGTCTTGGAAATATCGTCTAGCTGGTCCATTCCTGCATATTTCTTAGTATATATATATAAATCGTTGATCGTGTTGCAACAGTGATATTGACTGTTGCAAAATGCATTTTTTTTCGTAAACTGCGTCTTATTATATTGTGAACTGTAACTTAAAAAATAAAAATAATACAATTTATAATAAAACAAAATGCAATTCATCGAAAGATGAAATGCAGTTTACAATAATCATATTGACTATTACTACAGGACCAATGACGCACCATATATATATGCGCATCATTTCTTATTTTTATGCGTGAGATGATAGTATCATCTTCAATTTATTCTAATTAATTTAAAGTTTTTAAAAATCTTGTATCTAAATTGAACAAATAAAAAGGATACACCAGCAGAATCATAATTACTTTTCACAAGGCTCACACTCTTCTATACATATAGCTCGAAAACTGACTATTATATACTACACGTGAAAATTGACATATCATCTAACATGTATATTTTTATCTTCGTTACAGGACACCATAAACATATGATGGATAATGGAGATGAGAGTTAATCGTGGAAGAAGATATAAATTACTGTATAATTAGAATAAAGCATTACGATTGTGAGATCGTGCTTAACTGCTTATATCAACTCCATCGGAGTTTTATCTATCTATAGTATAAAGAAAGTAAGAACAATGCTAGATATATTTGTTTGTGCATTTTTTTTTTGGATATTTTTTTGGGATTGATTCATTTATTGATAATCACTTCTGAGATTTGCATGATGAGGTGATTCAATTCTCAAAATTCATTAATAGAAAAAAAATCCAAAAAAAATATCAAATATAATGCAATTAACATTCTTCGAGAAAGTAAAGAAAAAAACATGATGGGGTGTGTACGAGAGTCTCAGCTGGGAGGCAATCTTGTTGCTTTTCTTTCCGCCATAAATCATACAGTATATCACTTCATTCCGATGTACTGATTAATACAGAAATTTTATACATAAGCTGCTAGCTTGCTTAATCCCTCAATGGATTTTTTCCATGCCTGTTACTCTCTCAAATATTTATTAATTTCAAATAAATCTCTTAAATCCTCATAATTTCAATTTACTCCCCAAATATTTATTTATTGGACAAAACAATCCATACAATCCAAATCTTATTCAATTATAACAATACAATTGTATTATTTCAAGAATCTCTTCAATTCGAAATTAATTAATTGAAATTTCTTGATAAAATAAACAACGATTTGAAGAAATAATGATAAATCAGGATTGCTTTGTTTGAAAACAAGGATTATTTTGTTATAAAATAAACATGTGTGGGAATCTATTTATAAAGTTCTAAAAACAAAAAATGGTTATTTTATACATGATAATTTGATGGAATCATATTGAAATTATAAAGATTTGAGGGATTTTATTGGAATTATAAAGTTTTTAAAACAAGAAATGAACTATTCTATCCAATACATAATAGTCAAAGGGGTCATATTTAAATTATAAAGATTTGAGAAACTTATTTGAAATTAACGTAAATTTGAGAAATTTATGTGACAAAAACTCTTCAAATTGGAGTAAGTTGCACATAATTTCATTATCATCATTTCGCACTTGACTTCCCTAACAACTATCGCCTATGTACGCAACTATTGTCTACAAAGTGTTTTTTTTTTTTTTTTTCCCTTTGATCATCGAAAAGAAAGTCCTCAAAAAGATAGCAACAGAAGCTTTCAAAGATCGGTAGAGCTACTCATCAAGACAGAAGACTTAGGGGTTGTTTGATATCATTGACAAAACTGTGAAAATCAAAACCAGTAATAGAAATATAAAATCAACAATGAAAATCAAAATCATTTTACAAAATAAAATGATTTTTATAAAAGAAAAATTGAATACTGTACTCAGATGAATCATGAATCAAAAACAGAAAATCATTTTTTCTGAATTTTTGTTTTCACCTTCCGTTTAATCAATTTGAAAATAAAAAAACGTAAAACATAATCAGAAATAAACACTTCTGTTTCATCAGTCAATGAAACAAAAATAGAAAACATAAATTAACAACGATATCGAACGGCCTTAACATAGTCAATAACAATGGAAATCAACATGCAAAGATCGACTTCGCTACTCCAATAACATCCCCTTTCCAAAAATGCAGCTTTGATGAAAACTATCGCTCTAAAACATGCAGCTCGGGCTACACCCCTCCCGATATATAGAGCTCCGGTATCATCCTTTCTGAAATATATAGCTTTAAAACCTCCTTTTGAAATATAAACCTAAAATACCATTGCTATGGCTAATGTCCAGCTCTAAGAATACCCTTTCTGAAAAATGCAGGAGGATCGACTCACTTTCTAATTCGACATCAGCACTCCTTGATACGCGAAGTTTTTGACAAACACCTCCTAGTCTAACTGTAATATTCTGATTTTTTTGGAATTAATTAAAAGGAATAAAAATAGTTTTTCGTGATCATTGAGATATTAAGACACGAAGCTAAAACAATTACAGTTATACTTTAACGCCATGGAGCGATTAAGGATATACTATGCAGAAGATCATGGGTTTGACATCTAATATAATTTATTTTGCTTAAGCGAATTAAACCTAAAACCTTTCATTTTTCCCGACGGTTACACTTTTGAACCCATTAAATCAGCGTGATCCATCGTTTTGTATTCGACGGTTACAAACTGCGGTGACTATTCAGTTCGTCTTCCCTGCCGTTCTGCTTCAGACTCCTATATATAAATAAGTGAAATCTGGAAACGATCAAGGGTATATCGACATCACAGTAAGGACTAGAACTCTCTTCCCCGACGTTGTCCGCAAGCCATCCGTGACCAACCATCATCAGAGGCCGTGCGACCACGATGGCGAAGTTGAGGACGACAGTCGCTAATCTCCTTCACAGACGGCAACCCGCACATCCACGCCAAACCCCAACCTCTCCGACCATGGAAGGCCACCACCGTGCCGGATGACGCGGCTGATCACGGTTACTATCACTGCAAGAAAAATGTTCATGTGTGACAGACGAGGATGATGGTTTTGTAAAGTCATCACGAGATGATGACTTTTTGTGATAGATATATAAAACCGTCATCAAAACAATATTTAGCTATGATGGAATAAAAACTATCACTAAAAGTCATTTGTGATGGATAATATCATCTGTTAATTATTTGAAAGATTAAAAAAAATTTGACCACAAAATGAAAATATATTTTGTGACAGTTTTTAGCGTCACAGAAGACTAATATTTGTGACAACTTCCAATTTTTGTCACCTAATAATAAGCCTTTTGAGATGGCTTAGTATAGAATCATCACAAAAGCTCTTTATAAAATATATTATTTGTATGAGTAAGTTTTTTATATTAATATATAAAAATCATTTCAAAATATTATGTATTATACAAGAATCCTTAAAAACCGAATAAAATATTTGAAAGCTAAGATACAATCAAATTTCATAGATCAAGCGATAATAAATGTTTTGATAATAAAATCATTTCACAAAATCCAAAATGTCTCAAATCGTTTTCAATAAAGTTTATAACAAAAAGGTCATTGATTCGAATCACATCGTATATAAATATGTGAAAGTATTAATTAGTAGGCCGGGGAGAAGGTTGATCGGCCGGAGGCCGTCGATGCGGGAGACCGTAGCTGATCGCAAAACCGGTGCTGCTCTTTACCCTAGAAAGAGACTAACTTCTGGTTCAAGAGTGTGTACTTCACAATGGTTGGTTATTGCTATGGTATGCTAGATGCTAATTCATGGGATCAAATAATTGTGGAGGAACATAAACAGAACTTGGGCGTTTTGAATCGTCACCAAAAATCGTGTCCTTCCTAATCTCTTATAAGATAACAAGTGAAAAAAATAAAATTTAAAGATGTGTTCCCATGTTTATGAAATGCGTGATCTGCCTTCATGAAAATGCTTCATGAAATAATCTTGTCTAGATAAAAAATATTGTTCACATGGGAATTTAAATCATGCTAGGATTGGAGCATTGATAACGACGATATTAATTACATATATTTTAAAATATACATATTTATAAATACTTGAATATTATAAAATAATATTCTGAAAAGGTTTATAATTGGTTTTAAAAATATTATGATATTTAATAAAATATTTACATGTAATCTGCATGCCTTGGATTATGTTAATTAAACCTAAATGGTTATCTACGTTATGCTGAATGTGTTGATTCTCGATAATTTAATGTATATAACGTACTCAAGGTATTACAAACCATTTAATTCCTGAGGAACGAACCACGAATCAAATCTCGAATATAATAATGTACTTCATGCTAGTCACTAGTTATACATGACAACTCTTAAAATTATGTGCCTGAATAAATTTTCGATAGACAATCCTGAAAATTATCAACAATACCTGTTAATTCAAAGATATTAATACGGTTAATTTGGGAGGGACAGTCATGTTTTTCTCACTAGATAGGGGGAATGATTCATTCCGAACTAGTTCATTCCCTTTGTGTACACGCAACGACGACAATGAGTCGGTCCGTTTTCTTGGGCATAAGTCATCTGGATATTGCAGACCCACTTGTTAAGTACTAGTATGGTCAACCTGAACTACTAGCAGACTTTCTATTTCCTATAAGCTAGTTCCATATCCATTCGTGATAAAACAGGAGAATTGACGCAGGCATGAAATACATATAAGTATCATGTACCAGAATCCTGCAAATATATAAATCGAACAATCCTATAATATATTATATTGTTAGCTGGGATCGAACACGTATATAATAAGACGCGTTAGTCTACTATAATTAACATGTATCCTTTGTTATCGAATTCCAAAACTAACAGTTACATGTTCGGTTATAGGTTGAAGAACAAGCTGGGTGGAGTTACGATGACAAGGGAATAAGTGTTGTTAAGACAACAATCTTAAGGTTTTGATGTAATATTTTACTCCCTCCATTCATAATACAGACAACCGGTTGACCCAATACAAAAATTTATGTGTGTTGAATTTTTATAAAATTTGATGAAGAAAGATTTTTTTTTTTTTTTGTGATAGTGGGGTTTACTGTAATAGTTGTGAGAAAAGATAGTTGATGTACTATAACAGATTGTGATTACTTTGATGTTTTTTTATGTGAAAATATTCCTAAATATGATATATTACATATTATTAGGATGTTTCAAAAAGATAAATATTGCATATATTATGGAACAGATGGAGTAATTGTTAAAGACTTGGCTTGAATATGCTCACGACAATGTATGGTTTATTTTATCATGAGATTTTCAGTTTATTATATCATGAGATTTCTAATTTTATGTTTCTTCTATCTTAACCTCCTGTTTCTTGTCGTCTTGATACGTATCGTAACGACGATAACGTCATGTGACGTTTCTATTGGCGAAAGATTTTAGGACGTTACACTAGTGTAGTTTAATGAGAGATGATATGGTAACACTCCCTTGTATCCAACTACTACCTCTGTTCCATAATTATTGTAACGTTTCTCTCTTCTTGTATTATTCAATGCATAATTTGAGAGATTTCGATGTATCTCTAAACGACACGATTTAAATTTTTCAATGATCCACGGTTATAAGACATAATGTTTACTATCATTAATGTTTGATAATATTTTTTATCAAAAAATAACGTTTGATCATCTCACAATATCGATTAAAGTTTTTATTATTATGCGTATCTGATCAAAAAATAATCTTTTTGGAACTACTTCAAAAGTACTTCTTACCGCGCAACTTCAAAAGTACTTCTTGCTGCGCGACTGTCTATCATCCATCCATAACTCCATACTTCAGTACCTTCAAACAATACTCCGATCAAATCATGGAACCCGAACAAAAATACCCCTGCATCGAGCAACTTCAACAATACTCCCATGCATATAACTCCAAAAGCTATTTTCAGACCCAAAAGCTGAACCAACGTTTCGCCAAAAACATCGCTAACTTGTTCCGAAATCAACCAGTGCCTCTGCCTTCTAGCATAAAGGTTTGCTCTCCAGGCTAAAAACACACTTCGTTACAGTGGAAAGGCATTTCACTACTAGCATAACTCCCAGAGACTTGTTTGCGCCTTTTTTCACAATCAGAAATGCATCATCATAGATCCCACTTAACTCGCCAAAAGATAATGGATTCAAGGACAAAATTTTGACCCGATACTGCAGGAATCTCACAAAAATAAAATAAAATAAATAAATAAAAATTGAACTGCAATCTCCGAAATCACCCTTTTCATCTAAATCCACGAAAGATTACCACCCAAGAGTTTATCGATAAAACGCCACCGAGCTGGCATGACTTCAAAAAGTTTCTTCTTAACAAGTGTATCTTTATTCTTCGATCCTTATGATCCCATATGGCTCATAGCTTGGTATGATCCCGCACCAAATTTGGACGCGGTTTAATTACAAAAAAATCTTTACTCTTTTCGTTACGGAGAATACAACAGACTTTTCTATCAGACATCTTGGTGCACATGATGACAACAGAATGCGGTCAATTATCAAAGTAATGTGGAGTTTGGTACACAAAACGAACCCTGGGTTAATTACCCCACCTAGTATAGCATAAGAGGCAGAGCCATTAAGCCCTCATTAATATTTATGACACCTCCGCTCGTGTGCTAATAATCCTACTTGCCACGACAATAAACTTGAACAGTGTTTCTATACCGTCTATTGATTTCAACGCCGTTGCTTGTCCTGTGCCATCCATCGCAACCCATCGCAGCCCGCCGCCATCCGTTGTCGCCCGTTGCCCATCATCAGCTGCCACCGATCGCCTGTTGTTCCTAACTACGGCAGGCAGTCGCCCACCCCTTATCCTCGACTGGTTTTGAGAGTTTCTATTTTACAATCCATCCCCAACCTTAGAGTCAGGTTTCGACACGTGCTGAAAAAATCAAAAAACATTCTTTTTCTCATAATATTTTAAAAAGAATAAGATCGTAGATATCTCACTCTCGTCTCAATCTACCTATAACGAGATTATGGGGATCATTGTTCTTTCTTGCCTTTCCAACTAATTCACCAGCATCTAAATTTTTATAAAAATTTGTGTATAGTCTACACAAATTGACATTTTATACTACACGTGAAAATTGACATATCTGACATGTATATTTTTATCTTTGTTACAGGACACCATAAACATATGATGGATAATGGAGATGAAAGCTATTCGCAGAAGAAGATATAAATTACTGCATAATTAGAATAAAGCATTACGATTGTGAGATCGTGCATAACTGCTTATATCAACTCCATCGGAGTTTTATCTATCTATAATATACAGAAAGTAAAGAAAAGTTAAACATGACCGGTGCATATGAGATTCTCAGCTGGGAAGCCATATACTAGAACATATATCACTTCGTTCCGATGTAATGATTAATACAGAAATCTTATACATAAGCTACTTCGCCCTAACTTTATTTCAAATTTAAGCGAGTTGCACAGCACTTGCACATAATTTCTTCATCATCATTTTACACTTGACTTCCCTAACAACTATCACCATGTACTTAACTTTATATTGTCTGCAAAGTGTTTTTTCAAATCATCGGAAACAAAATCCTCAGAAAGGTAACAATGAAAGAAGTATTCGAAGATTGGTAGAGCTATTCAACGCAACAAAAGAAGTAACATAATCAATAACAATGGATCTTTCTTTTCGATGATTAAAATCAACATGATCGACAACTCTACTCAGAAACATGCAACTCCGGTAACAACCCGACAAATAGAGCTCTGGTAACACCCTTACTGAAATACATAGCTTTGAAGCCTCCCTTTGAAGTATACACCTAAAAAATCATCTTAAGAATAACCTTTCTGAAAACCACAGAATTGCCTCACTTGCCTATTAAGGTCGTCTTAAAATATAAACAATACACTATTAATTTAATAACCTTTACAATCATTATAATATATCTTTAGTAATTCCTCTCACAACTGTTACAATAAACACCATTATCACTTAACAAATATTATTTTTACATTAAATTTCATAAAAATTCAATCCTTATATAAATCCGCATGTCAAGTCAACCAGTTAACTATAATATGAGACACGGAGAGTAGATAATATCAGAAGTCGTGGCTGGCCTAGTAGCCACCACATTGTCTCTCATTATAATGTATCCACGCATAAAATCTGAAGTGTTTGCCACTTAATGGTAACTACCAAGTCCTACTACGAAACCCTACAGGTAACTATTCCTCATGATGGTCCCTCCCTACTCTTATCTAATGTTTCAACCTGTTTTCAGCCAGTATAAATAGGAAGCTTCCTGTTATGTATCAAACACATCATCACATTATCGAGCATTAACGCGAAAAGCACAGCATTAGCATGGGTAACTTCAAGGTACTTACAGTACTAGTGATGACTGGCATTTTCACTGTGTCTATGATGTCGTTCACGGTCGCCGCCGCAAGTGACTGCTTGCATGTAAAAAAGGCAGCGTCATTCTGCTCAGGTTATGTGACGGACGCTGATGATGTTATCTCAAAGGATTGTTGCCATTCCCTTAAGGAACTCCAGGATACGATAAAGAACACGGCAGATGCAGTGGCAAATTGTTACTGCTATCAAGGTTTGGCAAAAGCTCTCAAGGGGATCAATTTTACTAGAATGGACGGTCTTCCTGCAAAATGTCATACCTCATTCACCTACTCGCTTCATCTTGACTACGACTGCTCTAAGTAAGTCGAACTCTCTTCTAGCTAGTTCATTCATGCATATACATAATCAACTCATAGAATATGAATATATAGAACATGTGAAAATTGACATACCATCTGACTTGTTACAGGGCAAAATTCCCTTAGACTTATGATGGCTAATGGAGATGAGAGTTCTATGCTGAAGAAGATATGTATCACTACATAAGTAAAAAATAAAGCCTTACGAATGTGAGACCATGTGACTTATTCACTCCTTTGTGAGTTTTATCTATTACAAAAAAGTTGTATATGATTTGACCCAAAAACAAAAAACAAGAAAAGAAAAGGTTGTATGATCACTACAAGTCTATTATATAGGATAAAGATTGAGAGCAGCTCACCTTTAAGATTTTTCTAGTCAATTGAAGATCCAACGTTCTCCATGATATGCCTGAAGAAAGTATGTACAATGACAACACATTGTAAAAGCTCACCTTTCTTTATATTCCGAGTAAAAGCCTCCCAGTCACCAAGTCGGCGGACTGAAAATTAGACAGAATCTATATCGTTACAATGACAAGAGCAGAAAGCATGCAATACAGTATGCATGAAAAACTAGATTCCCTCAAATCAAGTATCAGCAAGACATCTTCTACATCTCATTAAATATGATAACTTAAACGTGTAGGAACAATTAAGAGGAGCTGAAATAATAGACCAACCCATTATTAGTACTTTCCACCGGGATATTGCGGCCTTCATAAGTCCCATAACCAGAAGCTTCTCTGTCATATAACATCAGATGATAAATCAATGTCAACAACGGGACAAATATGGATGAACTTATCACTATTAAAAGAATACAACATTAGATCATAAATCAGTTTCAATTACAGGAAAAAATGTGATCAAGTTACCATCAGTAGTATGATATCAAAAGGTAAACAATAGAAGACGTGCGCACAATGAAACATCAACCTACTCCCAAGGACTTTTTGTGGTTAAAACTACTCTGAGAAGTCCCCTAGTCCAAGAATGCAATCTAGCAAAGGACAATGACAAGCATCCCAAAAATTCGGCCAACAAAGATGAAACCAGCAGAGGAACTATGAAATATCGTCCCCCAGTTCTTGAGGTACTATCACAGATTTCATCAAACTGGGTTGATGACTATGTCGCACATGCTTGACCTTTGTTACAACTTACACAGTACAAATTACCAAGCCTCAAGCTGAACCAGATGTAGCGAAAGGGCTACACAGCACGAGACCTGATGGGCAGGGGAATTCAGATTTATCATCAAAGCAACAGAACTCAAGCATTATACCATGTTTCCTCACAGCCAAATCACACCACTACGTACTCAGCTAACATCATATCTGCAACCTCGTGTAACACGAGACACTTCTGGATAAATCCACAAACACGCTTTTCTTTATCCTAAAATAGATATTTTCCTGGTTTGTCTAATCTCCATTTCAAGAAATACAGTAACTTGTCAGAAGGAGCTGAAACTCGCATAAAAGCTTAACAAGTTGGTAAACTCTCAACATAAGCCAACCCAGGCCACCTAGTAGCCAAGAACCGAACTCTACACAACTAATTAATTTCTTCAAACTTCAGAACCAACTGATTCAGCTCACAAAAAGGTAGAACATAACATGTATGGGTTGGGATGAATCCTTTCAAGCTACATAGTGCAATAGTGCTAACCGCTAGTTTACTAGAAAAACATTACAACGAGTAAAACCATGGAAGCTCATTACCCTGTTCTGTAGCATGCTCCACGTGCAAAAGGAAGTAAAATAAACAAAAAATGGAAAAATAGAAATCTACAAAAAGAAAAAAAAAACCTGAAAACAGTTGTGCTCTAAAAGTGCCGCAGAAACAACAACGCAAATGTTCCGTTTGACAGATTCCCAATATGAAGGGAGGGACTGCTTCATTTTTATGTTTAGGTACCTAAGGAAAATCACCTCACCTGCATCCCAATCAAAAGGCCTATCCTATACATAATATGGAGTGCAAGGGAAAGATGAAGATAGGAAAGATGTGTCAAGGCACATCTTCATTTTTCCCTAGAGCTGGACATAAAAAACAGCAGCAGACGTGGCAGCAAGAAAAATAAGACTAGTTACTTCTTCTGGGTTCATTTTACAGATACATTACAAAACTGGAAAGGAAGATGGAGAAGACATCCAAATCATCAGGAGAAAAATAGATACAATGAGTTGTCCTACCATCCAAGGCATCCTCACGGTGCCAAAAGAATTACACTTTCCCCTGGCTCTACACCCTCTAACCTTTATGAGTGCACGTAGCGGCGTTTAATTAATTCCTTTGCATTTCACGCTATTTTAATAAAGAGTGTAGAGTATGTATAGCACAAAATCAGAATTCCTGATAGGTGTAGCAACCACAATATTATGTTCACTCATCAATCATCCATTGCTCAATCAATGGTAACTACCAAGTACCTTTACCAAACCCTACACAAACAACTATCTCAAGGCATCTTCATGGTAACAATAGAACTGCCTACTTCCCCCTAGCTCTCGATCACTCCCCTTACAATAGAAAATGTACAGCTCCTATTCACTGCAGGGATCAAAATAGGGCAGCATAGCATGTATTATATCTCCTTCATTCATATTTCATTCTTTCTTACAAGATACAACTTGATAAATGAAGAGCGTCTAAAGAAAAATAACATGCACCACTGCTTTAATATAGAGGCCGTACTCCACTATAATAAGTTGCCCTAACAACCACGGAAAGTACAACAGCAACGGGATCTCATCCTTCGAAGCATATTCATTATCATCAATGAAAATATTACACGTGTGATACTATCGGCTGATATAAATTAAGAGCTGTGTACCAGGAACCAGATGCAGCACATAATCTACCAAACAGTGCATAACATGGCCAGCTCAGAATGTGTCGCACTACTTGTGATCACCATTTGCATGGTGGCTGTGACATTGCCATTTACGGCTGATGCTTCCTGTCTTCTGATGCTTGAGGCATGGAAACAATGCACGACATACGTGACGCACAAGACAGACAAAATCTCCCCACCTTGTTGCAAAGCTGTCAACGCTTTAGCCCACATACTCGAGGATGCAACCAAGTCACAGAAGGTCGAAGCTTGCAATTGTTTTCAAGCTTCGGCAAAAATCGTCAAGGACCTTGATATCACTTTAGTGGACAAAGTAGATGATTACTGCGGAGCCAAGTTTTCATTCCCACTCAATCTCAAATTTGACTGTTCTATGTAAGTTGAAACCCAACAATGCCTCCATTTTCCCAACCATCTTTAGAATCTTTATCGGTAAATTATTAGGGAAATTCATTCTTTCACCATCGCTTTGGCAAAACCATTGAAAGAAACTTTTCAAGAGACTATCTTAATTTTTGAAATTTTAAAACTTTAGAAAGTCTTCTCATGGTTCAACCATATAGGAAATTGATATTTTAACTAATTCTTTATGCTTACTTGCGGGGCATCATGATTGAGCTTATGATGGAGCACAATATGAAATTGTTTTCCGTGGGATATTAACAAACATGGAACATCATCACCAAAATAAAACGAGCAGCTGATTGAGATGATTACATCTCAACTGCTCAATGATGATGTTTCGATTCGCTCTCCGATGTATGCATACATAAATATACGCACTACCCTGCTTTGACCCTTTGCAGCTGTTATTTTACTTTTAGTGTAAAACAAATCGAATCAAATGTTCTATATCAACCATGATGCAGACCAGCTAGCAAGGAAACTTAGGAAGAAAATGTTGAATATAACAGTAAAGCATATGTTCTCACCTTCATACACATTTCAGCGATTATGTTCAGGAAACCTTATATTACGATCGGGGAGGTTAACGAGCGAGTCCAATAAGGATGCATATAGAATCCAAATGAAAGAGTCTAGCACTCCAAACTGAGGCTAAGTATCACACACATACGAATTAGATTCAACTTTTACCCTAAAATCCCAACTCCCAAGCTAATGAATTTTTTACTGTTCACAGACATAACTCTATTTTCTCCACTACCATAAAACTGCCACACGGGAAACCATCAAGGCAGACTTGGCATTAATTGGTAGACTATCAGAATATGGAAAAGAGAACATTCAGTTCAAATCACACTGCACACATCCATCTCAATACAATATATGAGACCCTTGCACGCAACAACAACGAGCACAACAAACAACAAATTAGCTATTAGATCCCACTCATATCATACAATTCAAGACTCACATGCTTCAGCAACAGCAGATAATTGACAAAAGTAACGTGCATAAAACTATCACATGAGGCAACGTATCATTAGCTAAAAGAATATCAAAAGGTAAAAATTAAGAAATTAAAAAAAAAATTTGGTCGTTTGTTGTTCTTGTTGTTCGAGGATTCTCCTAGTCAGCTAAAACAAATTTGTATTTCCGTGTATCAACGGAAATTCCTAACATAGTAAATTGAATAAATTTGCGAGTTACCTGCAGGGGAAGAAGCCTTAACCCGATTCTATGGGGAGCAGAATGCGTAAATTAGCTGTTAGCTGTTAGCGCATTGTATCCCTTAAAACTACATCAGCCAACAAAAGATTAAACCAGCAACACAATAACGCGCTTCCCAACAATTCGAACAGCTCCTGAATTAAGGAACAGAAAGTTGCACAAAAGCTTAGCAAGTTGGTAATACTCTAAAATCAAGTCAACCACGACTTCCTGGAACCAAGATTAATACTCTATGTCTGCTGAGTTTTTCACACTTCAGAACCAACCGATTCTGTTGAGGGAAAAGGAGGAGCCCAACATTTATGCATCAGAATGAATCCATTCTATCTGCAATCAGGAACCTTTCTAAACGCGATTTTACTTGAAATAAAAACATTATGAGTACTAAAAATATGCATGCCAACTACCCTGTTCTATAACGTGGGTGGCATGCAAAAGGAAAAAAAGGGGGCAGCTATGCTCTAAAATAGCCACAAATACAGCAGTGCAAATGTTTGACAGATTATCGGTTAAAAGGGAGGCCCTCCTTCAATTTCTTGTCTAGGTCCCCAAGAAACATCAACTGTGTCCTAACCAAGAGGCTAATCATACAACAAATAGAAACAGAGAAGAATTGAGGTAACATTTCAGCAGTACCATATACGTTCGGACTTAATTCAGGCTAATATACTAAACATCAATCAGCTGCAAATGACGGCATAAGGAAGCATACGACTATTCAGTTTGGTTGGTTCAGTTTATACATACATTAAAACTACAACAACCAAAAGGAAGATGGATAAGATCATCAAGAAAAAGAACATTACTAAGTCTCCTAACAACCAAAGCATCCTTATGTACCGAAAGAGCTACCCACTTACCCCAGGCTCTTGATCACTCACTTGCAATGAAAAATGTATAGCTCCTGTTGACAGGAAACAAGAATGGACATCACAGCATATGTGAATTCCACATCTAGCTGCCACTTTCAGGTGTTATGGCCATGCATGCATGACATAGCAATCAAGGCTAAACGGATTGTCCAGTTAAAATAAGCACTAGCATGGGTATAATGCAGCAAGGTATCTACGGCATCGATCTTCACCTAAGAATAAAATAACTAAACTGAGTAATACTGGGAGTGCAACAACCACCACTTAAGGTATGTGGAAGACGAAATGCAGTCTTAATCCTAGTATGAACAACAGAGAGTTTGTTTTCAAATGCTTCTTTACGAGTAACCAAGAGATTGAGAGGATGCCTCGAAAACATAGAAAACCGCAGAAAAACATAGAAACAACAGCTATTACAATAATATCAAAACAAAAGCACAAAATCAAAATAATACAAGGAGTGCCCTTCACAATATTCTCCTGCTTCATTATTTCATCCTCTCCCCTTAGCTTGAAACCCAAAACCTTCATGAATAAAGAGTATAAACATAAAAATAAAAAAAAAACAAACATGAACTGCTACTTCGATTATAGAGGTAGAGCTCACAATGAAGCAGATAATTCTACTATTATAAGCTGTCCTAGCAATCCAGGCAAGAACACCAGTAATGAAATCTTATCCTGATAACTCCCTTATCCTAAATAAATATCTCTCACAATGGAACTAGTGTTTTTCATTATCCATCAGCAAATGATACTTTGTTTCCTTTTCTTATGGTGCCATGTATCAGTGTATAAATAAGAGCTATAAGCCAGTACCCAAAGGCAACATCAAAACTAAAATAAAACGATCAGAGGATCGAGATGATTACATCTCAACTGCTCAATGACGTCGTTTCAATTTCTCTTTCTGATGTGCATACATGAGTATATGCACTACTTTGCTTTGAAGTTTGACCCTTGCAACTCTTCCTTAATTTTTACGGCAAAACCAATCGAATCAAATGACATAGCTCTTTATCAACCATAATACGTACCAGCTAGCCAAAACAAAAAACATTTAGGGAAAAGATATTAAAAGAAACAGATGCGCTGCGCTACCTAGCGCGTAAGGGAGCCTCCTAACTTAGGAGTGAAGGTAGGGCTTGCTTTGGTCTAGACTAGTAAGGTCTGGGATCTGGTAATTGCGTCGTTGTGCCTGGGCTGTGAGGGCTATCAACCACATGGGTCCTGAAGTAAAGTATGCTAAAGTATGCATTCTTACTGTCATAAACATTTCAGCTCTTACTCTAAGGCCGTGCTCCATAAAAATCCAAGGAGAGCCCAACAAACAATTTCGATATGTATCGATACACCCGATACATCTACGATAGAGATTCATATTTGACACAACATATAGATACGTATCAGTCATCTTGTGCATTGTATCATATCCTATGATATGTACCGTGCATCGTACGATATTGATAATTATGGATAGAATCTAATGAGGGAGTCTAATGCCCCTAACTGAGACTAAGTACCGCACGTGTATGAATGGGATTCATCTTTAACCTAAAATCCAAGGCTGGTGGATTCCTTACTCGATACACATTTAATATAATCGATTTTCCCCTCTATCATCACGCAGGAATCCATCAACTCACATATAATCTCAGCATTACTCTGCAGTAGACTATCAGAGTAGCGTGGAAAAAACCAACCATCTACAGCAAAATAAACAACACAACCCATCTCAATACAATACATCAAGCCCCATACACACAACAATAACAACAACGAGCAAAACAAAAGATAAACAAAACTAATACCATCCAACTTGTATCACACAACTCAGCATCATCTTCGACATGCTTTGGCAAATACGTAACACGACAGATTCGTATAAAAGCACGAGGCAACAAATTATCACTGTTTAGTTCAATGAGGGTTAGCAAATGCGTTACCTGCAGCGATTAAGCTGTCAAAAGGCGACTCCGAGTTTGATGTATTATGTCCGCATCGTGATTCTGAATCCGCCATCATCCTCCGTCAACGGCGGCCGGTCACCGTTGCGGCCACGATTTCCATAACCAACTGTGGTGGGATCGAATTGAGTTGAATCGGATACATCAAATCGATTTAGGGTTTGCATTTCGAATCTAAATGATCTCGGTCGAATGCAGTTGGCGGTGACTAACTTGCGAAACCCTATAAAACGAAAGAGAGATGATCAGGTGTATGTCCTTTTTTAATATAAGATGCGACGAAAAATGTTATGGTACGATTAGTCCTTTTCATATAAGCCGGTCTTTGTTTTACTTTCCTCCTTTTATTTAAATTATAATATTATTTTTAATATTTTATTTAAATTATAATTTTTTATATTTAATAATTTTTTCACATAAAAATTATCAAAATATTTCTATTTTATATTACATCAACTCATCATTATAATTTCTTTTTTTTTTCTCGTTTTTTATCTCACGTATTTAAAAGAACAAAATTATTATTCCTTATTAATTCAACACACACATAAATAATCGTATCGGGTTAAATCGTTATAATTTGAATAAGACGAAAAAAATATGTGATAGAGATGTCAGGGTAAGACAACAGGGTTAGGAGAAAATGTTGTTTATACTTGAGCTTGAGCTGATCATTCTTGAACTTTTTTTTTTGGTCTACAATGATTTAGGGTATGTTTGTTATCGTGGTTGTTGTTTGTTTTTTTATTTTTGTTTTATTGTCTGATAAAGCAGTAATTGAACAGATCGAGTTACTCTGAATTGACATAAGGTTCAATTGTCCAAAATGAATTTCTAGAGAACTGTTTGATGTTGATTTTTATTTTTTAAATGGATGAAACGAAAATTGAAAATAAAAAACTAGAAAAAATGATTTGTATTTTCTGTTTTCTGTTTAATGTAAGTAAAGAATTCAAGATTCTGTTATAAAAAATATCTTTATTTTATGAAGTGTTTTTTGTTTTTATTACTATTTTTTTATATTTGTTATTAGTTTTGATTTTCATGGTTTTGGACAATAATATCAAATAGCCCCTAGTACTACTTTGCTCAAGATCGTAACGAAATATAATGCCTGTGAGAAGCTTGATGGTGCATTTGAATAAGAAATGTGAAATGTTAATCAAGTCTATAATTTACTATCCCAGCATTCGTAGCATCTTCCTTCTTTCCACTTCTCTAATCAAATAAATCGGGACAGAAGGAGATACCCTTAGTATATATAGACCATTAGTGTACATCGATATGCATCAACGATTAGAGCACATTGATATGTTCACGTACGTTGTGATACCAAAAAAGATTATTAAGCTAATACAACGAAGCTTACCATTATGAACTTGTAACCAAAGCCTACATTAATATAAAAGTCAGAAATCGATAGGCAATCCAAATCCTACTTGTAACCAAATCTTTATGCGTGGCCCCTGGTATTTAATTGCTCCCTCTTGCAATTGCAATTAATCCTCCTCTTCCCTCCTCAAATTGAGCCTTCAAGATCCTTCAAGATCTTTTTTTGTCCCTATAAATATACAGAAGCAAACGAAGCAATATATATACGGGACGTATCACATCATTGTAAGCAAAAGGATTACAAACCTTATCAATATGGCTCCAAGCTCCAAGCAACTTGTGGCATTACTCGTGATTACCCTGGTCGCGATGGCGCCATTCACGGCTGATGCTTCTTGTTCTCTCGTCGACAAGACGGCAGCAGCGTGTGGACCGTACATGACACACGCCACGAATACTATAAGCAAGGATTGTTGCACAGCTCTTGGTAAGTCCGTAGATGCGCTTCACACCAAAGCCGACAGGGTCGAAGCTTGCAACTGCTTGCAAAATGCAATATCCGAGACAAAGGGCTTTGATGGTGGCCGAGCTGAAGCTGTTCATAAACAGTGCAACAAAAAGTATCCTTTCCCGCTCGATAAAAGCTACGATTGCTCCAAGTAAGTGTTCTCATGCAATCTAGGACATAAATTCTGATTCATTGACTCTATATACAAAGCAGAAGATGTGAAAGCTAACACTCAATTATGTTTGTCGCAGGGCATAAATATGACTGAGTTTATACACGGTCTTGTTCCGGAGAGAAGAACGAAACATGCGAAACAGCATAAAGTAAAATAAACTAGGGACTGCAGTGCAGATGCATATGTCAGGTCTTAATTGGTCGCTTGGCAACCTATGTTGTTGTCACTTACGATATCTATCGACTATATGTAATTTGTGATTTCATGATGAAATACTAGCTACTTTGGTATGAACTGATTAGTGGATGGAGAGGCGCATATATATGAGTGACAAATAAGCTACAGTATATGGTATTGATGGATTATGTAAACAGATATGGCGGTCAGTCGAAACATGTACGAGTATGAGCTACCACGACGATACGAGATAAAAACACAAACATTAACTTTAAAATCAATCAACACTAACGCACCAGTGCCACCCACATATAGCGTCGCATCATTTACCAAATTATGTAAAGAGTTAAGAGATAGAAACATGATATTTAATCCCCTTCAACCTTCATTGTTTTGCACGTCACTCCTCGAATTTCATAATCAGGCAACGGACCCTTTTGAAGGACCTCCCTGACGGGGTTTTGATAAAAAAAATTTGCAAATAATGTGGATTTCTTTTAGACTTTATGAGGTTCTCTGCCTTTTTTGAAAGGCCAAGAGGTCATGTGCCAATGATGAAAGTTTGTGGAAATAATTAAGCTCGATTATGGAAAAAACGAAAACGTGACCAGTAAAATTTAACATGCATATTTTAGAATGAGTTAAATGGGATAGATATATGAGACGTCCAAGTTTAATATAGCAAAAAACTCAATTATTTACATTCCAATAGGATAGTTATTTTTATGCCAATTTTAGCATTGGTTAAAGCAATTACTATATATAGCAATACATTTGGTTATTGGTATATTATGCCACTTCATCCAATTTGATAATAAGAAAAAAAGATAAACTCAATTAGTACACGTGGATTTTTTTTATGTCCATTCATTTTGCTCATTGACAAATTGTAGCAGGATCGAACCCTTTGGAGTAACATTGACGAATTAACAAACTAGTGTACCACACGCACAATCCGCGGAGAATATTTTAATCTTATAAAAATGATTAATTATTTATAAGTTGATCATTTATAGAATTATTTATCTTGATATCGTCATTTTGTTGGTTACGTATATATCATCATAGATTTTTTAATAATTATTTTTATTTTATCCAGAATATTTAATAGATTTTTGAAATATATATCATGATATTTTTTTATTTAATATTGTTATAAAAAGTTTTCACATAAGAACCAAGATATCTTTAATCATAAAACGAATTTTGTATTTTTAATTTATATCCAATCGATGGTCGAATTCATGAACTAATTTGATAAAACCAAATGAATAGACAAAAAATATAAAAAAAAATGAATATTTTTTTCTTCTATTTTTTAATGAAGCTTTGAACATTTTAATGTGAAAAATTGTCATTTTTTTCATTCAATGTCAATCATGCGCAAAGGACAATACGGATGTAAAAAAGAATATTATTTAAAATAACTTCCACATTATTTAGATATTTCATTTATGTTTGATAATTTTATCAAATATTGTCATAATTTTTTTTTTGGGTAAACATGATGAATGTATATGAATTCTATAATATAATCTGTATGAAATTATCATGATATTTGCTCTGTTTTTTTTTTTTAATGAAATGATTACAGTTCTCTAATTTATTATATCGTATCATGAATCAGATCAAATTGTTATAGTATGTGATATAAAAAATTTAAATTTTTTTCTTTTTGACAAAAACTCTTGTTTTGTTGTAGTAAAATATTTTTAATCGTATCGTTTTCTCACAATAATTTATACTAACGTATAAAAATATTTATACATATACTCTTTTGTCATAACATATATAAAAGGTTAGTAATATCTTTGAACTACAAAAGTAAATATGAAAAGTGTTTATATAATTATTAATGTTGATTATAATATATATTGAAAATAAAATTATTATTGAAATTCTCAATGATAATTGAATTGATTGATATATAGATATTTATGTAGAATGTTATACCATGATATATTATGATATTCCATCCGATAACATAGCATGACATACCATAAAATGATATCTTGAATCAAGAATATATATTGATTGGCACTGTTGACTATCAAAATACAGATTTAGCTATTCTAATATAACAAGCATCCTTGGACTTGCTATTACGTTGATGGTTTGTTTAAATTTGAATGAAGAAATAAGATGAAAGTTGAAGACAAAAATTCATCCTACAATTAAAAATCTTTCAGTCATTTATAGATATTTTGCGAGACATGTCAGATATTTATCAAACTATTTTCATATCTATATGAAGTCAAAGAGTCGTTGATATATAAATATATGGAGTTAAAATTCTCGAATATGGATTGTCTCCTTATAGAATTAGATCGACACAGAACCACCAATAAGTGGTTATATAGTGACAAAGGGATCAAGCTTTTCAAAGAATATGATTAGGGTTGTATTGAATTAATCAAAATTTAAAATATATTTATTATTTTTGGATCAATAATAAAACAAATAAAACTACACACGAGATCATCATCTATACATCCATGAATGTTTGTTAAAATGAAAAAAAACCAAAGGTTTTCTTTATGACAGAATGATCCCGATACGCATGAGAGGGAAAAAGACACCTCGCAACCTCAACTTCCGATTTCTCACCACTTGCATTTCATACGTCTAACGAAACCATCAAACACAACAAATAGATAAAATCAGGAAGGAAAAAAAAAAAAAAAAAGCGACAAAAATCCAATTTTAGTCCCACCCGATCCAAAACCAAAACCCTCCAATTAATCCCCTTTTTTTGTTTTTCACACGATCAGTTTCATCAGTTTCCCCCAAATCGAACAATCAGTTCTCAGAGCTTCTTCATCGATGGCGGACGCGCTGTCTATAATCCCGGCGTCGGTGCTGCGAAATCTCTCCGATAAGCTATACGAGAAGCGCAAAAACGCCGCACTCGAGGTGTGCTTTTCATAATCGCTATTATCACTGATCATTATTATTATTCGATGAATTGTGTTTTTTGGATTAATGTGTTTGTGATTTGGATTGGATTGTGGTTAGGTCGAGGGGATTGTGAAGCAATTGGTGTCGGCAATGGATCACGATAGGATTACTGCGGTCATTAAGCTGTTGGCGGAGGAATACACGTATTCGCCGCAGGCGAATCATCGTAAGGTTAGGGTGATGGTGTTGATGGGGGGAAATGTTGTTGATGTACGATTGCTGGTGTGAATTGTGTTGGAATGGTACTAGGTATCTCTGGTATTTGGTTCAGTGGAAATACTATCGTGGATAAAAGTTACTGTGGCATTTACGTGATTTGCTTATAACTATTTAAAATTGATGGAGACGGAGAGCGACTGAACAAAATTGAATGTATATGAGCATTTATCATTATCTTGTTTTAGGAACTTGATTGCCTTGTCCAGGAGTGGAAATCTGGGTTGTTGTTGTTTTAGGAGCTTGATTGGGAGGCTTGTGCCAATTATTTGTTCCCATTGTTTGTATAGGGTGGATTGATTGGGTTGGCTGCGGCAACTGTTGGTTTGACTTCTGAAGCGTCACAACATCTTGAAGTAAGGAGACTAATGCTCTTGTTTATATGCAGATGCTCTCACATTTTAGCAGTTACTTTTGTTTCTAGTGGTGAGTAGGATATATCAATATGCTGTCAGAAGCACACGACTTAGTGATTTGTTACTCGGCTATATGTTAAGCAGTGCCCTTGCTTGATGCACCTATTATAGGATATATTTTTAATATAAGTTCTCCTTTGATTATCACTCCTAGAAATACAAGGAACCCTCGTGAGACATGATGATGATAATTTAGCCTCATTTTCCTCTTTTGCTATCCTGTTTGTGGCACCATCTTATATAAGTGCTTATGATTTTATCCTTTGGGATGTGATATCAATGATGCGAATTATTCTCTCTTTTTGATCTTGATTTTTGCCAATGTACTCTCGCTTTTGAAATCTTGTCTATATAATTTAACATATTTTCCATTATTGGCACTCCTCAGCAAATTGTACCACCTGTCCTTCATTCATTTTCTGATCAAGACAGCAGAGTTCGATACTATGCTTGTGAGGCTCTTTACAACATCGCAAAGGTGGGACTGGTATGATACTTTTGAGATAGTGTTTTCGTAACCTTCTAGAGCTCACTTCCATTTCTTTGCAGGTTGTGCGAGGAGATTTCATTGTCTTCTTTAACCAGATTTTTGATGCTTTATGTAAGCTGTCCGCAGATTCAGATGCTAATGTACAGAGTGCTGCTCATCTGCTAGATAGACTCGTGAAGGTTAATATCTCACTTCTTTTGACTTCATGTTACATCATCATCATATGCTTTACGCTTTTAATTCGACTTGTAGGACATTGTTACAGAAAGTGATCAGTTCAGGTTTGTTCTCCTGCTCAGCTTTGCTCGAGTTTTAATTTCTGCAGTATTCCGTACCAGGATTAACCTTAATGGGTCCTTGTCTAGCTATCCAAGGGTTTTTTTTATACTTTTTTTTTATCTCACATTCTCTCATTTATGTATTTTTTCCATTGACCAGCATAGAAGAGTTCATACCTCTGTTGAGAGAGAGAATGAATGTCTTGAATCCTTATGTTCGGCAGTTCTTGGTTGGGTGGATCACTGTCCTAGATAGTGTTCCTGATATCGATATGTTGGGATTCCTTCCTGATTTTCTTGATGGTATGATTCAATTGTATGAATTTTTTGCTTCGCCATTTTCTATGATAGATTATGGTATAAATGGTTCTTTTCAATTCAGGTTTATTCAATATGTTGAGTGATTCTAGCCGTGAAATACGGCAACAGGCTGATTCTGCACTAACAGAGTTTCTTCAAGAGATTAAGAATTCCCCAGTAAGCTTTCTTCCAGCGTTGAAAAGTCATGTGTTGCCTTTAGTTTATCAAGATTGTTTACTCATAATTTTCAAAAGCACCTGCTGATTATTGATTAACTTCAATAGGACAACGTCTTATTTCCATGAATGTAAGGCATCAGAGTACACTCTTCAAGTACTGATTTGGTAAGCCATTTTTTGATTCTGTGGTTATAATAGTCTATTGTTGAAGTCTGTAGATTATGGCCGGATGGCTCAAATATTGGTGCAACGGGCAGGTTCTCATGATGAGTTCACCCGTCAGACTGCTATCACCTGGGTAAGAATTTTTATTTCATTAATGGCATAAAGTATCTCGTATTGATTCTTTCCGGTTGAAATGACATACACCTTTGGGTTGCTCCTTTTCAAAATGGTTGTTTCATTTCTTCTTCTTCTTCTTCTTTTTCTTTTTCCTTTTTTTTTTGTGCAGATAAATGAGTTTGTAAAACTTGGTGGGGATCAGCTTGTTCCATATTATGCTGATATTCTTGGTTCTATATTACCATGTATATCAGATAAAGAAGAAAAAATAAGAGTTGTAAGCTAACTTGATCCCTTATCAATCTCCATACTGTTGCTACTATATCTCAGTACCAAATATATTTCAGGTTCTTTTCCCAACGATTATGCTTTAGGTTGCTCGAGAGACCAATGAAGAGCTTCGTGAGATGAAGGCTGATTCAGCTGAAGGATTTGACGTAGGCGCAATTCTAAATGTTGCCAAGAGGTGTGGTTTTTCTCATGTCTAGAAATCTGGGTTCCTGGCATAGTCAGTTTACGTCTCTCTTGTAATGATTCCTCATGTATCTTGAAATCCCACTTGAAGACAACTTTTTTGTCTTTTTTCCTTGCTAGCTAACTCATCTGTTCTTATGATTGTACCAAAATCACAAAGGTTTTTGATGAGTAAAATTTATCTTTATCAGTCATTTATCAAGTGAATGGGAGGCGACCCGAATTGAAGCACTTCACTGGATTTCAGCTCTCTTGGACAGGCACCGCAGCGAGGTAGCTTTCTTCCGTTTTCAATAGTTTAATCTACCAACTGTGTGTTAAGACTGATCAAGTTGGGTTGGGTAATAGGTATGGATAGGCCCAATCCTTTTTTTATTCTTGCATCATGTATGGTGCTTGGTCACATGATTGCTTTTGTAGCTTAAATCAAACTGTATTTTAAACAGGTCCTGTCATTTTTAAGCGACATATCTGACACACTGCTGAAAGCGCTTTCTGATCATTCCGATGAGGTAATTGTCTTTCTCATTGCTGGTTCCTGTTCATTGAGTTAGACAGTCTTTGCTGATTTCTTCTCCTCTGTTCAAATCAACGTGCATCGTCCTGGTAGCTATCAACTGCTTCAGAGACCTGACTAAATGTTTATGGAATCAAACATGGTGTAGAGTTTAGTTATGCGTGCATGCTGTCACTATCCTCTCTTGAAAGCTAGTTCTTGTGCTGCTCTGAAGAGTTAAGTGTTCGAATAGATATCCAACAGATGTGCACTTGACCATGTTTTGACTAGGTGTTTACTTTTCCTGTACTCCTTCACTAGCCCTTGCACGAAGCTCCTCTAGTCACCCATGCCATTTTTTTCAGCCCAGAGATCAACTGTAATTCTTTTTCAAGTTTTAATGATCATGATCTTATAAAAACTTGTCCGTTCCAAACTGCCTGAGTAATATGCTTGCAAAAATTTTCAGATGTCAACTTTAAGAATGAAGTATACTTATAAAACAGTAGTTGTCAGCTTTCATATCAAGTGAAGTTCAGATTATATTGGTGACTATTTATTTGAAAAAGTCTAACATGCAACTGAACCAGCAGAGCAACTATTCTTTAGGTTACTCGAGGAACATATGTATTGGGTCCACTGTATGTGCAGCTTGGCAATGTATTTCCCTGTTCAAGTTGTGCATTCTTCTGTTCTTCCGCTGTGAGACATGTACGTTGTAATATTGTAGGGTGGTGCTAAAGGTGTTTCTATTATCAATCCTTTTAGGTGGTACTCTTGGTGCTTGGGGTTCATGCTTGCATTGCTAAAGATGATGAACACTTTCACCAACTTGTTTTAAGCTTGGTGCAGAACTTCAGGGGTAATAATACCCTGTTGGAAAAGTGAGTTGTCAAAGTTATTCTATCATGCACTCCACAAGACAGCAGTTTCCCCCTTTTTTCATTGTTTTTACATTATGATTCAAATATCGTTGATCACTCTTTTGATTCATTTTCTTTCTGGAGAATGCCTTATTTTCATTATTTTCCTGCTTCAATCCAGGCGTGGAGCTTTGATTATACGCCGGCTCTGTGTTCTTTTGGATGCGGAAACTGTTTACAGGAAACTGTCCTCAATCCTTGAAAAAGAATTAGACCTTGATTTTGCAGCTGTAATGGTGCAGGTGGTATCCTCTATCGTAGCTTATCATGTATAAATGAGAGGCTGTTTAATGGCTATGAAGCTGATGTCAGACATGTCAGAACAAATCAAACTTACCACAATATTAGGATAGTGCAACTTTATTACTATTGATTGACATTGAATTATGAAAATTTGTTACCTGACAGAACATAAACTGGGGATGCTGCCAAAGCTATGTCAAGAAATCACTCTTGTGTATAAGTGGTTGTCAAACACAATGCTAACAGTGTCATATTATCTTGCTCATACTGCATCTGAATTCCAAATTATGCTCATAATCATTATTCTAGGGTTCTTACCTTTTCAATTTACTAGGAACTAATTTTGTTATAAGTTGTAACTTTAGCTGGATATTCTTTAATTGTGGATGGCTTCATCTTGCAGGCATTGAATCTAATCCTATTAACTTCTTCAGAATTGTTTCAACTTCGAGAACTCCTTAAGCAATCATTGATTAATGCTGCTGGCAGGGACTTGTTTCTCTCGTTATATGCCTCATGGTCTCATTCCTCCATGGCAACAATAAGCCTTTGTTTATTAGCTCAGGTATTGGGCTTCTCCTAGTTTTGATTTTCCTGCTTTCAGTTTTTGTAAGCTTTATCTTTCTCTGATATAGAATATAGAATGACTAGTAGTTTACAACAATGTCTTCTTTCGGCAGGCATACCAGCATGCCAGCACTATAATCCAATCCCTTGTGGAGGAAGACATTAATGTAAAATTCATGGTCCAGCTTGACAAACTGATACGGTTGCTTGAGACTCCAATCTTCGCTTATATGAGATT
>JAOVYX010014706.1:0-31171 GCA_035668315.1 Drosera spatulata
TCCCCATCACAAACCCCACCCGCATCTCATCCTCCCTCTCCCCAAACGCAAGATGTACCTGTTCCGGCCCGCTCGGGTCCTCGAACCCCAACAACTCCGACACCGCAAGCGGGTGTTTGGTCCCGGGAATGGGGTTATGATCATGATCGGTCTTGGTCTTGTTGGTGATGTCGGAGCGGGACCAGCGGAAGATGCGGAACTGGTAGGGGGAGCGGAGGTTGACGAGGTGGAGGGAAAGGGAGCCGGAGCCGGTGGGCCAGGAGGGGGAGGCGGAGAGGAAGAGGTAGCCGATGAAGTGGGAGGAGGAGGAGTGGGGGGGAGAGTAGATGCCGAGCCAGTCGAGGGGGGAGGGGGTCGGGATGTGGGACCAGGATAGGGTGATGGTGGAGCCCGAGGAGGGGAGGGTTGATGGGGTGAAGGTGATTGAAGGGGTGGTTGTGGTGGAGAGGGAGAAGGGGAGGCTGATGAGGAGGAGGAGGAGGAGGAAGGGGGTGGCCATGGTGGTTGGATTTTGAGAATTGGTTCCCGAATTGTATTGAAAAACTTGGATTTTGGTGGGATTGGTTGTTGCTTGGTCTGACATCATAAGGTTGAATGTCACTTGCTCATTTTGTTTTTATTGTTTTTCTTAATATTCAGTCACAAATGCAACATTTTTATCACGTTTATTTGTTTTTTTTTTTTTGTCAAGTTTTACCCATATCTTTAAATAATAAAGCATCAATTTACTTATGTCATAAGAAAAAACGAAACTCCTCGTGACAAAATTTATAAATAAAGAATATAATTTTTATATTCATTATTTCTCAATTTAATTATAAATAATTTTTTTGAAAAATAATGGGCTCTTGATCTTAGAAAATAATAATTAGTGGATGAATGATACATATTTTCTTTTACGAATCAATTTTTTTTAAATTTTATTGATTTATCCTTATATCTTTTATTTCTTTTATTTTTTCACGTCAATCAAATCATTACCTAGCTCCGACTCCTCCTCATTCTCAGTACTAACTTGATCTCCTCATTCTCAACCCTAGTCGCCCTAAATCTCCTTCGATTAATATGAGATCTCCGACAGACTATCTTCTTCAACCTGAGATCTAATTGCTCCGGCAAAAAATCCCGAGAATCCCATTCACAGTCCCGTAATCGTTCCCCTCGCTGGCCTCCCCGAGCTTCCTCACCAACTCCGGCAACAACCCCGGCCACTTCCCGGGGAAATCAAGCTCCACGATCACCGTAAGGGCTTCCCCTAACTGAGCCCGAATCTTCGGGTCAGACGACAACATCAGAGGCACAAACGACGCCTTGATCTGCTCTTTCTCCGAATCCGGAATCATAGTTACCTCTGGCACCTGATCTCGATCCTTGTGGTTTTGATTCCCCAGCGGCGGTTGAAGTGCAAGGATGCGGAGAGGCGGTTTGGTGGTCGAGGGAGGGTTAAGAGACGAGGCGGAGGACGGTGAGTGCGAAGTTGGGGTGGTCGACAGCGTCGGAGAGGGAGGATTCAACGAAGTTCTGATCTTGTTTTTGTTCATGCCACTATTTTAGAGGCACTGTATTTCACAGTCAAAGTGTGTTCTTTTGAAGCGACAGCATTCTTGGTGAATCGAGCAATGTTTGATGTTTTGGGCACTGTTTAAACAATGCACACTGAATATAAATAGTGCAAGCTGTGTTTGTATATATGGACCTTGTTTATTATGAAAACGATGACGATAAGAGACCCATGTGTATTTTTTATAATACTGCGTATTGAATACAAAGAGTAGACATTATATTTATATATATGTGTCTTTGTTACGAGAATGTTGACGATGACATATACATACACACTATTTATTTCGACGACAAAACAATGACCATGAGGATAAGGATTATTTATAGCGCCGATTAAAATAAGAATTTTGGGACAATTATTGTAATTTGTAAGCAATGATAATAAGTTATTTGTAATTTATTATAATAAATCATTTTCTTATTTTGGTTGAGGATAAATTAGATCATGATTTTAAATTATAAACTAATTGATAATAAAAATTTTGCACTATGATCTATTGATAATTAATGAAATTAAATACAACTAATCCATAATTCTCCCATAAAAGAACAAGTTAAATCATTTCTTTTTCTTCTAGTGTTTTAAAGTTATTTCATGACTTATTTTAAAAAGATTAGGTTTTTAAAGGATTGAGATTGTTTTTATAGTGTTTTTAGTTTTTCATAAATTTTGAGTGTTTTCTTTTAATAAATTGTTTGGAGTGTTTTATAGCATCTAAAGTAAGAGTTTTTTTTTTTTTTTGTTTTTTTACTTCACCAAAATGTGTTCGAGAGTCAGGTGGTCAGCTGGTGTACGTTTCATACAGGCGGCTCAATATTGGAGAAACAAGTCGAACAAAGGCAGGTTTGAAAAGGTTAGCTATACTTGTATTGTTAATGAGCAAAATATGATTGAAGTTTTTTATCGCAAGTGTCTGATGTCAAAACCAAGCAATAGAATGATGAGAAAGTATCATATTCACATGGATTGTAGTAAATCTACTCCGTATTTCAATTCTAGTTGAACGAAGGGAAAAGATTAAGTATATGGATCCAAATTGTGCTGCTGCTATGCATATTTTGTCAATGTTTTTAATTGTTTATTTTTTTGGCAGGATCAACCAAAAACCTCTTTCCATAAAGAATTGTGAATCAAAAAGAAAGGAGCCAAGCAGTTGCAGGAAACGAGAGCTAACTTCAAAAAAAGAAAAAAAGAAAAAAAAAGAAAAAAACCAACTATATATACACACTGATCGATATGTTGTTTCATTGCACGTACATAAAGAAGGGGACCTTGGTCAATGGCGGCAGAATGCGTTCTTCAATCAAGAACAACTCGTTCTGTCTGTAAAGAGAATAGGAAGTAATCACATTAAGGAATGACGAGAAAGAGAGAAGAAAGAGGGAAAAAATCAGGATCTCATGGCTGAAGAAGTTTAAAAAATGAGTAGAACTTCAAGCCATGGTAGCTCATTTCCCAATCAGCTTGCTAGCACGTTGGTTAGCGCCTTTCATTCTGGAGTTCAGTTCATCAATATCATCACTGAGATGATCAAGAGCTTTGTTTTGCCTGCATTCATGATATGATGACCCAAAGTGAGATTATACAGATGATAATGCATATTTCACAGAAATAGGATAGAACACCTAGGAATATCCTTTTCACTTTACACAGGTTCCCTCTCGCAACTCCACACTTGCCATATGTCATCACTATCTACTGGATGTTGACACACAAAAAATTTGGATGCAAGAAGATCCATGATCGAGAAACCGTCTACCAAAAGCAGAAGTACTGAATATAATCCGCAAAGGAGCCATTGTTGTTGCCCTTCTTGAAAAAGTACTTTTCTAAAACAACGTAGTAGACACCTGGAAAGCAGAATTAGAAGTCCTGACATCTAGTCACCCGTTTCGGGTAACACGCCGAAATCGAACTCAAACTGAAGTTTAAACATGAATGTCTCAGATTTTCTTCACATTTTCTTTACACCAAGAAACCTGGAAAACCACTGAGCTCAAATTAAGGAGTAAAGTATGGCCTTCAAACGTAACATATACCTATCAAGTTCCGATCCCATGTCGATCGCCATCCCCTTCAGGTCTCCCAAAATATTACTCAAATCAGAAAGTGCGTCGTCTTGCTTTGCCTTCTCCATCTGGTTTCATGATTTGAATAACAGTCAAAGATACATTTGGAGCATGACAAGTACAACTCAAGGAATTAATACAGACACAAAGATAAACCTCGACTTTCTGCATTGCATTCGCGGATTCCGGTGGAAGCGCTTTGCTAGTTCCCTTTCCTTTGGGTACAGGAGCCATAAGCTTTTCCCTTTGCTCTTTTGTCGCGCTTTTGGATGGTCCATCTGCGAACGACCCAAACGTGATACTCATATGATATCAATTTCATAAGTGAAACAATGGAATTTCTGCCTGATGACACTGAGCCAATCAATGGCCAGAGAAGAGAAGCACCTGGGGTGATTATTGGACCAGTTATTTTCCGTGTTTTCTTTGGCTTCCATGGCATGGAAAACATTCCTCCTAGATTGTTCAAAAGCTTCTCACCCTGAATTTCAGAGAGGAATGTAAGCTAATTTCTCATTTCGCCATGACATGTGGAGGAATCATATATGCTTGTATATGCAAAACGATAAGGGAGAAGAAACAAAATAGACGTATTTGCAATCAGAAGCACAACGGACAAAGAACAAGATATGACTCATTCCGGAAGAGGCAGAAATGAGTAGATATTTGAGACTTCAAGGACATGGACTTAAAACTCCATCAATGACTATTCGCTAGTCAGGAGCAAATCACTATCCTAATAATCAAACAACAAATCAGCTAATAAATGTGCTTCATAGCAAGGCCATATAAAGCCCAATTCTATTATCCGTTTCTAAAAATATATTTCAAAATTTTCAATCCAATTTTACAAATGTACGATACTATGCAACAAATCCAGATCATGCTTCTAAATTCTAGTTCTTTCAGGTTCAGTAAAGCTAGTTCGATTCTTACTACCTTGCTTCCTGGCATTCCATGTTCATCGTATGATAAGCCAAGACAGTGACTTTAACATACACTTTTTAACCGCTCCTCTCAGTTTGTAATTCTTTCACAGACTAGTTAAACTACATAAAAGCTACAAGTTTCATTTATTTTTAAACTAGCTCATATAAGTTGATTTTAGATTTATCGACTGAACCAGATTTCTTTTTTTCGGAAAGACTCAAAGAGAAGCAATCATCACCTTGCGGTAAAGGTTCTAGATGGTTAACCTTTGTCAAGGAGAATCCGGTTTCTTTAAAATCTAACAATCGGATGCTTCATATAACATCAGCAATCAATAAAATGAAGCACTAAGAACGTAGAATGAAGCACTAAGAACACAACGAGCATACCTTGCTCAAGTCCTGGTCGATATTGACAGCCATTTGGTGAGTCCTGGTAATCTGCTCACCCTGCTGGTGTAACATATCCAGGGTCCTCGATGCATCCTCCCTAATGTCCTCAGCAATACTGAGGCAGTTATTTACGCTCTTTGTGGTCTCTTCAGCTTTGTTAACCGCATAGTTCTCAAGCTCTTGCACAGACTGGTTTTCTAGTCCCCCAGAGTCACGGAAGTCGTTCTTGTATCTGTTTCTCGACTGAGCAGGAGAGGAAGCTGTAGTAGTTGTCCGTCTACCCCGATTATTATCCTCATTCAAGTTTGGAGCTATAAGTATGGGCTCCGACGAAGTGCGCCTAGCAGCATTAAGGGTTGCATTGCTATCGCCCTCCGTGTCATACTCCACTGGGCTCGTGGTGGACGACTTGAAGGGCGACTTAATAAACCCAAACATCTCTGCAGTACAGATGTATACAGCACAGGGGACAGTGTCAATATCCACAAGCCAAAAACTAAGTACTCAAATGTCTCAGCATCATATAACGATCTTGAAGAGCAGAATTCTCCTGAAAAAAATCAATGCAAAAAGAGAGGAATGAAAATTTAAACATAGTTACTTTTTGAATAACAGCATTATTCAAGGATCTATTTCTTGGATAACATTTGTTTACAGTTCTTGTCCTGCTCATAAAATCTAGGATCTATGTTCCAAAGATGCATCAGCGATCAACATAAGTGGATTTTAAAAACATTCAGGTTTTAAGAAACCATTTTACTCTTTCTCATCCACAAACCTCATGAGAATAACCGAGATCAGAAGTTTTGAACAGACACCTTCACAACCACCTACATGATCTTTTACTTAAAACCAAGCATTTCACAACCGCAATGAAACCAATGCGAAAGAATGGGCAAGAATCATAACCAGAAGAGAAGAACAACAAATGCAAACCCTCATTCCCAGAAACCCTAAATAAACAGACGAACTAGTTAATTGGTATACAACAGCAGATCATGAACCCAAAATAAAATGCAGAAACAGTTCATATCTCAATGCAAAAAAAAAAAATTGCAGTCCCAATCCCACGAACAGAACCCTAATTCGGAAACCATGGACACCGAAATGATCTCGATCGAAATGGGGAAACCAAAAAAAAGAAAAAAAAAAAAAGGATTCAGGACAGGAGACGGTACGATACCTTAATGTGGGGGAGAAATCTGATGTAAATCGTTTCTGTTCGAAGTATGAGAAAGGATTCAACGAAGAGGTTGAGTTGTGGACAAGAGAATTGAGGGAATTTTCGAAAATTGGATGAAAAACGATGATGATAAAAGAATTGGGAGGAGGAGGAGAGCTCTCCCCAAAAAATTAGAAAAACCTCTTGGCCTCCATTTCTGTCCTCACGTCCTCATTTTCGACCGTTGAGACTTGCACTAATAAAATAAAAATGAATAAAGTTGTAAAATATATGTAGTGTGAGATTGTCTACGTGAAGGATGAAATTTTCTATCAATTTTATTCTAAATTTATTTTATTTTATTTTTTAACTCGTTTAATATAATCATTATTTATATTTATCATTAATAAAAATAAGAATGAATTTTTTTTACTCATTAAGATGTATTATTAAGATTTATTAATTCATATGTTTTGATTTTAACGACAGATGAATTGAAACGAAATGAGTAATTATTTTAAATAGTGAAATATTTCATTTGTTCCAGATAAATTATCAAATATTACTGAAAATGAACCTTCTATAAATTATAATAATTTCGAAAAGGGTTTATTGAGTATATGTCATGATAAAAGTATGTCTAATAAAAAAAATAAATGTTTGAGATTAAAATAACACAAATCAAAGGGTTGAACCTAGAATGTTATCTGTTAATCTTAACCATTCATGTTTAACCGTTTAATCTCAATCTTTAATTCTTCACTACACAAACCTATGTCACGAAACACTCTCTTTTCTCTTTTTAAAATAATAATTATTTAATAATAAAAATATCGAATTATTTTTATTTTTATATCACATCATCTTCTTCAACATTAACAAAATATTAAAACATAATAAATTAATATATTTATTAATACTTATATCAAATCAAATTTTTAAAATTTATTCGAATTGGAGGTAGATACTCTAATTTTTATGGACGGTGAGAACATTACTTGAATAAATGGTGTTTATTCGTATTGGAGGGAGATACTTTAATTTTTATGGCCGGTGAGAACTTTACTTGAACAAATGGTGACAATATTGAGGCGTAGGCCCCCTCGCACAGGAAACGAGAAACCTCACCAAGTCACACCTCTCCCACGCCCATCACGTACCATCCCCATGCTCATGGCTCCCACCACATGACCCCACACCCACAGAACGACAGATTCCCAATTCGCGTTTTCCACCCCACCCCAACCCAACCCAATCGCCCATATTATCACTCTTCCCCTTACACTCTCCTCATGACACCACTCTGCTTCATCTGATCAGAAGGTTGGGTTCCACTCATCAACGGAGAGCAACCAACAGCAATGGCGGCGGCGGCCTCGTCGTCTGCGTCCACGTCCTTTCGTCCCCCCGCTACTTTGATTCGGCACGCTGAACCGCCACCTCGCGCCACGGGGTTGAGGAGCATTTCCGGCCGTCCGTTTTTGATCGGAGTCAAGACCCCTCGGTCGAGATGGAATCGAGCGATCAACAGCGTCGCCAGTGATCAGAAACTCAAGCCACCTGTATCGGATGAAGGTACTGTTGGTGACTTGGTGTGGTGTCAGTTATTTAGTTGCGGTAGTGTTGAGTTTAGAGGTTGATTTGATTGTTTGATTTCAGAGTGTTTCTATTGTCGTGTGTTGTGTTTGTGATTTGAATTGCACATATTTGTGATGATTTTGGAGATTCTTAGGGGCTATTAAATATAGAGAATGTATTTCAGCGTAGCGAATGCTAGAAGAGACACGATAGAAGAATCAATGTCGATTTATTGATCGATCTAAGTGAAGAAAGCGTGATATTAGTGAATTACTGCTAAAATCAGGACGACTGATACCGAACTTCTAGCACTTGTCCGGTATATCATGAATGAGGATTTAATTACTGCTTGCTGTTGTGGCACAGGGTTTATTTTCCATGTCTCATAAAGTCCTCGTTATGAGATTAATCATAGATTTTTCTGTCAGATATATGGCAACCTAGGATGAAATGAATGAGGTGTATTTGTATCAGATCGCGTAGTGGGAAATATCGAGGATGCCATAGTTCGTTTATTATAATGTCAAATAGTTGAAGCGGAGCTCTTGCTTTGGTTATATATTGATTTGCGTTGGATTTTTCAATATTTTTTAGATTCTTAGGTGGAACCATAAAGGAAATGCTATCTGCATGATGAGAGGATTGATTAAAAAAGGATGAATCTCGATCTATTGATGATACAAGTGCAAAACGCATGACTCTACCGAATACTGTGGTGACCATTAGGATAGCTGATGCTATTAGAGCATTCACTGGTATAGCAGGAATGAAAAAAAAAAAAAAAAAAAACTATAAGATGCGGCTGAATGGTTCTTAGGATTACTTGTTTCGATGTCTGGTGAAATCTTGACTACGAGGTCATTGGATTTCATCTCTCATATATGATACACATGATAAAGCGTGTAAGATATATTTATATCCGATTTTACACATGCTGATTGTGAGAACCCTACTGCTGACATTTTCATAATTGCTTTTTTTTTTTTTTTTTTTTTTGTGGTGCCGTTAATGATTTCAAAGGTTGAGGATCCATTTGTGCCTGATTTGTTACATGTTGATTTGTTTTTTTATCTATTGGCTTTTATTTTCCAATCAGGGGTGACTATGGTTGAGGATCCATTTGTGCCTGATTTGTTACATGTTGATTTGTTTCTTATCTATTGGCTTTTATTTTCCAATCAGGGGTGACTATGGTTGACGATCCATTTGTGCCTGATTCCTCATCCATTGCATCCAGCATCAAATATCATATGGAGTTCACCCCGTCATTCTCACCAGACGATTCCAATCTTCCCAAGACATACTTTGCCACCGCGGAGAGTGTTCGTGATATGCTAATCATCAACTGGAATGCCACTTATGACTACTATGAAAAGATGAATGCCAAGCAAGCATATTATCTCTCCATGGAATTTCTACAGGTTGCTGTGGTTTCATTTTGGTTAATGCATCTACTCATATTATTTGTCATCATGCTTCATCTAGTTTTGCAACCCTGTATTTTGGGAATGGGCACTCCACTATGTCGTTTCAGAACACAAACTGCTTAAGGTTGTGTAAGCCATGCTGAGTTTTTTCTTTAATCGTTTTTCTGATTCAGAGTGAAGGTAACACGAGTATCCCATAGTGAGCATCATAAAGTAAACCTAGATTTCAGTCACCAAATCCACATATGAAAATCTTTGTGTGGGATGAACTGTATAGGTGATGTTCTATTTGCTCTAATGATTTGGGATTGATCTGCAGACATATGCTGGTAGTTGGTGTTCGCGCATTTGTTATGGAGTAAATGATTACTGATTGGGCATTTTAAAGAAAAATATATCATGATACCTTGTAGTTAACTTCTTTTATGTTTGTACTTGTTTTGTGAAAAGAAAGAAAATGAAAATGGCGCCAGTATGCACCACCTAACCATCTCTTTCCGCTTTCCATATTTTTAGTTGTTCAATCTTAAAGATCTATAATCTTTTTCTGAGGGCTGGTCCCACATGCTTGGCACCTAAAAGTTTATGAGAATTGAAAGACGGTGGTTCTGGTTTTCCAGCATTTTGTTTGATGTATTTTGCTTCTGATGTTGCAGGGCAGAGCTTTACTAAACGCAGTTGGCAACCTAGAGCTGTCAGGGGCTTATGCAGAGGCACTAACAAAGCTTGGTTATGACCTCGAGGCTGTCGCACAGCAGGTTATACTCATATTCTCAGCATCATAGATTTTTTTCTCTCGTTTTGCTGCTATTTGTGCTTCTCCTGTATGTGAAGGCCTTGTTACTGTTGGAACTGCGAAAGTTTTGACTTGGACAGAAGTGGCGATTGCTAGATCTTTGTTTGCAAAGGATGATGCCGGCTCTTATGCATGGGCCAAGTATGCTAACAGTCACCCACTATCTATGAGCCTTACTAGGCTGCAGGTCAAACTAGCATGTTTAGAACATATACTCTGGTGAAAGCTGAAAAGGGCGTAAACCTTCTTGGAGCTTCAATTGTCTGGATCCCGAGGCTTTCTGTGATTCTTTATTGTTGCTTGTCCTTGCCCAGAACCTGTGTATTACTTATCTTCTGTGAGAGAATGTTGGGCATATCTGCCATAGCCATGGGACTACTTGATGTTAGAGGCTAACTCTAATGATATCTATAGTACTTCTAATGACCAGTTCTAGGAAATTTTAAGAAAATAGTCATTGATGTCGATTATGGTTGGACATTTCTTTATATCTGAGAGATACAACATACAGCTGAGCTAATGGGAAAATCGGATATACATGAGTAACGTGGCAGGAACCAGATGCTGCGTTAGGGAACGGGGGACTAGGAAGACTTGCTTCCTGCTTTTTGGATTCGCTTGCTACACTGAATTATCCAGCCTGGGGATATGGACTTAGATACAAGTATGGGTTATTCAAGCAGCTAATTACAAAAGATGGTCAGGAGGAAGTTGCAGAAAATTGGCTTGAGGTACAGTACGTATGTACACTTCCTCTTTATTAGTATGATATTTTTGTCTTCATAGTTGATTGATTTACACTTGTTACAGTTGGGTAATCCCTGGGAGATCGTAAGAAATGATGTGTCCTATCCCGTGAAGTTCTATGGCAAAGTCATTACAAGGCCAGATGGAACAAAAGAGTGGGTAGGAGGAGAAGACATTAAGGCGGTTGCGTATGATGTTCCGATTCCAGGATATAAAACCAAAACCACGATCAATCTTCGTCTATGGTCCACAAAGATCGGATCTGAAGAACTCGATCTGAATGCATTCAATGCCGGCCAGCATGGGAAAGCTTATGAAGCCCTGACCAATGCAGAAAAGGTTTGATTTGGTTTTAGCTATTGTAACCATCTATTCATGGTTCTGCACTTCTTCTTTTTTTCCCTCAAGTGTCATCCTTATCTCTAGACATCTCTTGGAATGCCTCAACAACCCTGTATAGAGTTTCACGGTGGGAGAGAATTCGTCTTCTGCATCTTTTTGGGATTATCCCCCCATCCCAAATGCTTCAGCCATATCAATGTCAAGATATCATAGGGACCCTGCCATATTCATTTCTTTATGATTGTGAGTTATTTATCTCAATGGGGCTTGGCTGCTTAGCTCTACCAACATAAGCACAGATAACCCTTGGAAGGAACATAGCATGAAGTCCTAATCATCCGCCCACGTTTCATACTACATTACTGTTATGTTCAAGACCAGGTTGCAGGGTTATGATTTAAAAGCATCGATGAGGGATGTCTCAAATGATTACTGTTATAGTGTCCATGTTTGGTTGGCTTGTGATGATAAAATTTTTTCTTTTTGGAGCAGATCTGTTATGTTTTATACCCCGGGGATGAGTCAAGGGAGGGGAAGAGTCTCCGACTCAAGCAGCAATATACTCTCTGCTCTGCTTCTCTGCAAGACATTATCGCCCGGTTTGAGAGGAGATCAGGGAACCGTATAAACTGGGAACAATTTCCAGAAAAGGTTGCTGTTCAGATGAATGATACGCACCCTACACTGTGTATTCCTGAGCTTCTTAGGATATTGATTGACATCAAGGGTTTGGGCTGGAATGAAGCCTGGAATATTACGCAAAGGTAACTTTCCTTCATGATGGCAACCTCTCAAATAAAACAGCAAATGTCTTTTCTAAGTTGAGGTATGTTAACTTGTTTAACATCCTTGCACTGGTTTTCCTATATTGGCTCTTGGGCAGTAGTAAGTCATGCAGATTCGAATAGTTTTCAAGGGGGCTTCCAGAGGAAAAGCTGCTTCTGGCTATTAGCCATTTTTCTGATTTTCTGCAGGCTTTGTCCCTCAGACCTGCTCATGCAGCTGGGAGCCTCTTTTTGTTAGAGGCATTAAGCTAACTCTATGCAGCTGTGTTTCTCATCCTCTCTTGCCTTTCTTGTCAGAACCGTGGCTTATACAAATCATACTGTTCTGCCCGAGGCACTGGAGAAATGGAGTTTGGATCTTATTCAGGAGCTGCTTCCTCGGCATGTTGAGATTATACAGAGTATTGATGAAGAGGTACCTTCTTTATTTCTCATATGCTACCTGCTTTCTATATTTCATCTTTGGGTAACCTCAGTTGTTCTTTATTTCACTATTATACAGCTTATGAAAACCATAATTTCTGAATATGGAACGGAAGATCTTGATTTGTTGCAACAAAAGCTGAAGCAAATGAGGATTGTGGATAATGTTGAACTGCCTTCCTCAGTTAGTGATTTGCTTGTTAAAGCGGAAGACAGTGATATTGATGAGCAGACTGAAGAAGCCATTATTTCTGGCACCGAGGATGATGAGCTTGTTGAGGAGGAAGAGCCTGAAGAAGAATCTACTGAAGGAACAACAGAGGTGACATTTGAACCAGATCCTAAGTTGCCAAAGGTGATCCGTATGGCAAATCTTTGTGTTGTAGGTGGACATGCAGTGAATGGTGTTGCTGAGATTCACAGTGAGATAGTAAAAAAAGATGTCTTCAATGACTTTTATGAGGTAAATATCCGAGTTGGGTGCTGGTCACTTCATGTTATACTTCGAATAGCATTCCTGTCTAAAAAGTATGATGTCTAATGTTCATGTGTATTTAAGACAGTTGGTTAATGGGTTATCGTAAATTCTTGGTGGCAGTTGTGGCCCGAGAAATTTCAGAACAAAACAAATGGTGTTACACCAAGAAGATGGATCCGTTTCTGTAATCCTGCTCTTAGTGAAGTCATAACGAAGTGGACAGGTTCAGAAGATTGGATACTAGATACTGAGAAATTGTCTATACTTGAGAAGGTAAATGCTAAGTCCCTTTGGCTTGCCAACATGGGGATCAAATTGTTAAGTTACTATAATATTGTGAGGCTACCATTATTGGCTTGAGATTTTGGCACAATTGGCTTCTCAAATGGTACCGGCATTCAGATGAGAGGGAGTGTTAAAATAATAGCAATGCTGTGCGTCAGTGTCTTCTATGATCAGATTGGTGTGGTTGGTTTCCTGGATACATACTACTACTACTTGAACTCCTGGACATAATAACAATGGTGTGTGTCTTCTATGATCAGATTGGTATGGTTGGTTTCCTCGACACATACTACTACTACTTGAACTCCTGGAAATCCTTTATGTCGCCTTTTCTCTAACCCATATACTTTTTTCTATCGCTCAACCCTTGGAAGGTTCATTTAGTTTGAGGTGTAGTTAATATGTGCCGAACATCAGGTTTTGTCATATGCTATTATAGAGTAGCTGAAGTTGGAAGGGTCAAGAGAAATGGTTTTTTTTATCTTTTCTGATCTTCGTTTCATCTGCTGCTTTCCTATTGAAAGTATATTTTCTTCTATTGAGGAGTTATGCAGAATTTATTCTGCACGACACATATGAGATTTTCTTCTCTTTCTTCTTCTTTTTTCTTCCCAAACGTAAAAACATTCTTGTAGCTTAACGCAGAACTGTTGCTTATCCAACATACTAAAAGTTCGTAGATTCCCAAAAAGATTATGTTGCTTTGTGGATTTAACATTTGTATGCAATCACAGGATATATACTCCAACTCGGTCTGTGACTTTGAATCATTGCTTTCAGATTCATACCTTGACTAGTTGAATGGTCTCCAGTTTGCAGATAATACAGATCTACAATTTGAATGGAGGGAAGCTAAAAGGCAAAACAAAATGAAGGTCGCTGCTTTGATCAGAGAAAAAACTGGATATGTTGTCAGTCGAGATGCAATGTTTGACGTGCAGGTCATTCTCCAACAACTTAAGTTTTCTCGTTAGCTTGTTAGTCCTAAAGTGTTTGACATTCTAGTTTCATGCTTACAAGTTTCATCCTAAAATTTTTTATCTTTCAGATCAAGCGTATTCATGAATATAAACGCCAATTGCTGAACATCATGGGAATTGTCTATCGTTATAAAAAGATGAAAGAAATGTCTGCTGAAGAGAGGAAAGAGAAATTTGCCCCCAGAGTATGCATTTTTGGAGGAAAAGCTTTTGCTACTTATGTGCAAGCCAAGAGAATTGTAAAGTTCATAACGGACGTGGGAGTTACAGTGAACCATGATCCTGAAATAGGTGACCTTCTCAAGGTATTGTGTAGCTGAAAATTTTCTTAGCCTTTTCATTCTGATAAGAGACATTATCACTTTTAGAACACAAGTGTGGCCTGATCATGAGACACTCTTTTTTAAGATCTCATGTTCAATTGTAGAAGGGTATATCTTTTCAGCCTACTTGGTAAGGCGGATCTGGTGTTAGCGAGAGCTCATGATACCTGTTTAATGTAGCAAGTATAATTCTAAAGATGTTTTAGTATTCACGAACACTCTCATTTAAGTATTATCCCAGTACTTGTTTATCCTATCAAATTGAACCCTTCTGTGTCTTTTTAGGTTGTCTTTGTCCCGGACTATAATGTCAGTGTCGCGGAAGTTCTTATTCCTGGCAGTGAGCTGTCACAACACATAAGGTACTACAATTGGAGCATCTTGGTCATGGATACTTGCATTCAAATTATTTTAGGTGCTTCTACAGTGAGGGAAACAAACTCAGGACAATGACATAAATCGACACGAAGCTTCATATCCATCAACTGAGCAGATTATGTTATTTATTTTGAGTCACCAGACTACCACTGCATCCACTAGTAATCTGCACAGGATCTTTCGTGAGAAAATACTAAAGGTAGGCTTGATATTGAATTACAGAACTGATGGTTACTGTAACCATAACTATAATATCATCGGCTAAGAGTAATTCTGGAGAGTGCGAGCCCCATATTATCAATGTCATTTTAATAGTGGTTAACAGGTTAATAGGTCCTGACCTTGAGCTGAGCTGATATTATGAGGATTTTACCAATATAGAAGTCTACTTTAACTAAAGTCCACCCTTCTGTCACGCATGTTGATATTGTTGTTGCTGATATTATTCTTCTTTGGTGTGGGATGTGAAGGAGGGAAGGGGTTGGTCTGGGGGTTTCCTTCTCTGTGTCTATCATGTTTAGAAGTTAGCCATAACGATTACGACATTTTTTTATTTTTTTTGGCTGCATAAATACCAGGAAAGGATGAAAAATGTTCCTTTTTCTATCTACCTAAAAGAAGTTGGCCAGTTAGCCTATCTGAAAATGCTTCTGATTATCATTTACCATCAAATATGCAGCACTGCTGGAATGGAGGCCAGTGGAACCAGCAACATGAAGTTTGCAATGAACGGCTGCGTCTTAATTGGCACCTTAGATGGAGCGAACGTGGAAATAAGGCAACAGGTGGGAGAAGATAACTTCTTCCTTTTTGGTGCAAGAGCGGACGAGATTGCCGGGTTAAGGATCGAAAGATCCCAAGGAATGGTTAGTCAGTATATATATTCCACTTCTCTTCTAGAGATAGATTTGAGTCTGCCAAAGCAAACGTAATATACCACTGTGAGAAATACACTGAATGGTCTTTTTTTTAGCAATCATTTTGATTATCTCTTTCTCATTCATTGATCTTCCATGGATCTCATCTAATCTGGTGAGGACTATTCCAAAATCAATGGATGAGATAGAAAGGATTTCCAAGTGGTTGTCCAAAATCAAATGTTATGGATTGTGTTCATGAGACTGCATTCATATTGCATTCAACCCTTGTCAATGTCTTGTGTTCAGTTCTGACCGAAAAACAAGAAAAGGTTTTCTGTTCAGCAGTAGAGGAGCTACGTGCTGTTGGTACACTGGCTATAATCTTTCTGTTGTTTGTAGTTTGTGCCTGATCCTCGGTTTGAAGAAGTCAAAGCCTACATTAGAAGTGGAGTTTTCGGCTCTTACAACTACGATGAACTAATGGGTTCATTGGAAGGTAATGAAGGTTATGGCCGTGCAGACTACTTCCTTGTCGGCTACGACTTCCCCAGTTATCTGGAGTGCCAGGAGAAGGTTGATGAGACCTATCATGACCAGAAAGTAAGTTTAATGTCGAGTACATGAATTCTTAAAATGATTTCTGCTCTCATTACATTATGGTTTAATTTTATTTATTTATTCATTTATTTATTTGGCAAGTCCCATCGCCCAGCGACACATGCAAAAGATAATATGAAATGTCATATAAAAACTTTCCAATAGAAGAGAAGGGTATGGAATATCAAAAAGATGTCTGCACTTTTAACCTTGGTTTTTACTCCTAAAATCGATTGACATAGGTAAAATTTAATCATGAGCTACATCTATATACACACAGGGGGTGCGGTGTTTATGCTTTAAAAGAAGTTACTACAATGGTGCAAGTTTAAGGACTTGAGGCTTATGCGACTTTTGCTTCTCGCATTTATGACTTGTGCTGCAGTCTAAGAAGCAAAGCAACACAAGTCACATATGTTGAAAGTACGAGTCACATCTGCTTCATTGCAAGTGTTGGTTGCTTTTGAATCTCCAATGTTTTGTGTGAGTTGTAAATGATGAGGGGCTCGTTGGTGAATGTGTGTCTTGATGCTTCTTACCCTAGTCCCTAGATATGTTTTCTTTAAAATCAATGGTCAAGATTAAAAGGTGATGTGAATTTGCACTTATGGAAAGAACCAAATAATTTGAAGGTTCGCTGTCTGTTAGTTGGCTCAAATGAGTCAAATCCAAAAACGCATCACATTCAACGTTTTAATCTTAATTGTTGATTTAAATACACACGTTTAGTTAGGTGTGTCATGACACACACTAGCACGCGCACACGCATAGGGCGAGCATTGGCCTTGTGATGTATATATAGAGAATTCAGGATGTAGCACACAAGTAGTTAAAAGCTTAAAGCGCTAGTGATGCTTTACCGTTTTAGGAACTACTTGATGCACCTAACCGGTCGAATTACCATTTTATGTTAGTCCCATAACCTTTTTCTTTTCTTTGAACTTTTGGGTACAAAATTTGTAGGCTAAGGTTCAACTACCATTTTATGTTTCTATCCATAACGTTTTCTTGCTCATTGCTTGGGCAGAGATGGACAAGAATGTCGATCCTCAATACAGCTGGTTCATACAAGTTTAGCAGCGACCGAACCATTCACCAGTACGCAAGAGACATATGGAGGATCGAACCTGCAGTTCTCCCGTGAAAGGACGTTTCAAGGCTCGTCAACTTCCATAATCCAATTGGTTTCACATAGTTCTGGTCCAGATTGAGGTATGCATTGCCAAGCTTTTGAGCCTGTCCTTCGCTGATGGAGTCTCGCCCAAGCAGCACCTTGGAGCTGACATGTGAAGTTACTCCAAGTAAAATATTGTTGCCATGGACTAGGATATCAGTTTTGTTCATAATAAAGCAATTTTAGTTCATGACGATAATCTTCTTTAGTAAAGGTTAGCATCGTGTTGGATACTCACAATGATCTCACCGTGTCTGGAATGTTGAGAATAAAAATTCAATTAACTGTTTGGTCTTTTAAGGCGAGGCACGGTTACCCTCCATGCATAATCTGTTTTATATTAGTGTAACCATTATGTGCAAATTTTCTGTTGAGTTATCCTACTAGCTGAACTGGCTGGGCTGAATTATGACTGAGATATAGTTTGTTCAAAGAATGATATACATAAACAATCCAAGACATCACTCCCCCCATCTCGGCCCAGCTAGAGCAATAGGAATAAGCTTTTAGATCCGAAATCAAAATCAATGATAATAACTGAAATAATGGAAGTTGTTATATACCTTTGTGATGAGTTATCAGTATCCAACGTGGATTTTATGTTTTGATCAACTGGAAATGTATACCCTTTGGGCACGAATCTGATAATTCTACAGCATGGCATTCTTGCTAATCCTATTATTCATTCTTCAGCACCATCTCAAAGCTTTTGGTCTAAACATAATTGAAGCAACTCTCTAGCTGCTTCATGATACGATGGTTTATTTTATATGCATCAAAAAGATGACAACTTTATGTTCTCACGTTCTTGAGAAGCATCTTAAGGGAAAAAATCCTAAGAAGTCAAATTCTTATATGGGAAGATCACAAGCGAGCAATATGGAACCAAATACTGCTCTAGACAAGAATTTCCCTTATAAAGTCGGGTGTAAGAATTCATGAACGGTATGTGGTCTGTATCTATCTTGTTTGTTCTTGAAATGATGAACCTTTGAGGACCAAAGAAGAGAAGGAAATGAAGTCAAGCCTAATTGGTTGATGACCATAACTTCTCGCCAAGATTGGAACATCTTGCCTCGAAGGTCATCGACAACCTCCATCGTTTGCTATCAACACACTATCAAAAATTTGCCTTTTCTGATTTCCAAAAAAAAAAAAAAAGCCTTTTCTTCACAAATGTCATCTGATTCTCGCTAATAGTGTCGCCAGGCACCGTCCGGAGCCTGGGTGCTAAGACTTTGGCTACAACTTCGTAAAGACAACCCGTCAATTACCTGATGGGTCGGAATTTGCTGATCTGCAGTCCCTGTTTCCTTGGTGATCGAAGATATTCCCACCAAACCAGAATACCATACCGAAATCAACTTTCAGTGTAATCATTCGTATAACGAATGTCCCTGGAAGGATCTTGTTCATATTTTTGTACAAGAGGGCAATCATTGGGGATGGGTTACAATAACAAAAGAGAGGGTTTGAGCTACAAACCACAGGACCTTGAACTCACGTTCCCGTACTTTTAATTTACTCCAAATACGTAACACAAAATACGACAGTGTACCTTCTCACTAGATCCAAAAAAAAAAAAAAAAAATATTCAGGAAACAAAATGAAAACAATGAAAACATTGTGAATTTAGTCCGTCAAGAATAAAACTGAGAAAAAATTCAGAGTCTGATAAACTAGCTATAAAGGGAGACAACCAGAATGTATATAGTAAAACTGATTTTTCAAGAATTTCTAGGGACTACTCTATATCGGAAAGTGTTTCAAACGGACACACTCTAAATAAGGATTTTCTTCAAACCCTATTAGTAATACGCTTACCATTTCAAAATATGCATGATACATAGGAAAGCCTAGCGTCATCCGATTTGACTATCTTGAAAATAACCGATTTGACTGCCTTGAACAAGCCGACGAAGACGTCCTTTGATTGACAAGCATTAACCATATCCGTTATATACTAACAAGTCCTTAACCTGTTTATTATAATATTGTTTAAGAAATTCACATTATTTACATAGAAAATACAAGTGATAATTAAATATGTCTATTTTAAATCACATAGAAAATTTAAAATATTTTAGAATTATATGTCGTGATAATGTTAAGCTACTTAAATATTTGTTATCTTATAATGATGTTATAATAATGAACAAATATATAACAATATAAAACAAATATGTAATATTGGAATAACATGTATGAGATAATGAAAAGATAATACAAATTAAATACATTAAATATAGATCATGAATATTGTGTTATTAATGTAGGATCAATCAAATTTGGTATCAAAGTAAACCAAACTTTGATATCAAGAAACTCAAATATAGTTTTATTAATATTTTCGAATAGTCGTTGTTTCAAGTTCCTATGATAGAGTTACTGTAAGTTTAATATAATTGTTTAGCTGTTGTATGATTTATTTTATTAGAGATACATTATTTGAGGGTTAGTTGCTTGGATTAATTTTTATGGTAGTCAATATTGTAGGACTGTGAAGAGTCATAGGTAATTAATTAGTTATTATTGATTGGCTACGCATTTAATGTATAACCAATCAAATTTGATAACAAAACTTTGATACCAAGTAACTCAAATCTAACATTATATATTTAAATAGATTTTCACTGTATGGGCCGATCAATTTTGATTGAGCTATCAGGTCTTCTGTTCTTCTTGTATTTTCATCTCTATCGAAGTCGTCTTTCGCTTTGTACCTCGTTCTCCGAGGTAGAAATCATGATGAATTTTAAAACTGATGGACCTCTATGACAGAAAATTGGTTATTGTTGTCATGTGGCTTCTTATTCCTAGTCATACTCCTTTGAATATGGAGGTTGTCCAATGTTCTAATATACCAATCACATCCTTACATCATTGCAGCGAAAAGTAACTGATGGTTGACTCTTTCTTCTTTTTGACAAGCTTAAAACTCTTATTGTAGTATACCTCATTGGTGAAGAATCATTGTATATGTCTATCAGTGAGTGATCGTTATCAAAACATGTGCTTACACGGTGTTATTGTTTCTATAAGAAAGTGAAGAGTCATTATGGACAAAAGAAAAACAAGAGTCATTATAGGTCATTATTAATAAGGTATGTCATTATTATAGATCATTATGGATAAATTATGTCATTAATGCATATGATCAATCAAACTTAGTATCAAGAAACCCTAAATTTGCTTTATGCATATAAATAGATGTGGATATGTTTTACCTCCTTTAAATAGAAACTACATCATATATTCTGATATATCCATTCAAATCCATACAAATGTTTACCTTTTAGACATTTACATGGATTTTCATGTTGTTAGTGTGATCTATGCATTTGTTGTCATATCCTAGGAGAAAGAATGGCTTCGTACGATGTATTTGGAGTACAAGTTGATAGATACCTTTCTACGGATGGATGTCTTTCTAGGGACATATACCTCCTCAAGGATGGATATCTTCTTTGTACTGGATGATATATCCTTCTAGTATCATCTAGATTCGCATACTTCTCATTGATGGATACCATCTCCGTAGGATTGTAGGATATGTTTTAAGAATCGTGCCCTGTATTTGGAGTTAGTCTGCATTTGTTATGATAATTCTGATTGTTATTTACGTCATGCAAATAGCAACCATATAAAATTAGAAGAGGGGGGAAAAAATCCGTTAAAAGATACAACGAAGAAAATGAAAAAAAAGAAGAAAAATATCCGTTAAAAGGTACAACGGATAATCTCTAGACCCACTAAAGAAAAAAAATGAAAAAGAAAAAGAAATACATCCGTAATAATGTACAATAAATAGTTTAAAACATTCACTATACTAAAACCATTCACTAAACCCTAAACCCTAACAAGGGATATTTCGTAAACCCCCTAAAGAAAAAAAATACATTCGCGAAATATACGATAGATATGACATTCATTCACTAAAAAACATTCACTCTACTAAAAAATCCACGATAGATATGACATTCATTCACTAAAAAAAATTCACTTGTACACAACCATCAATCGTCTCTTTGTCATCACCACCACTATTTTCATTCACTAAAAACAGAAAGAAATACTTTTATTCTGCAAAAGAGAGTTATGGAGTTGCTTCAAACTATCAAAAAATCATTTTGAATTGTATCTTTGACGTATGTTGTGTTTGTGATACTTAGTAAATCAACCTAACAATAAATATAAAAAAAATCAATCATGACATGCAAGAAATTTGGAATCATAAGAGATTATGAGGTTTTCTCCTTGATAAAATTTTATCTTTGTGATATGATTTGTAACAAATGTGATATTTTTTATCTCCTTCAATATTTTTTCTTAATCATCTTATTTCTGAACAATTATACTGAAAAAAAAAAAAACAAAATTAATAAAAACACAACTCAAAATAATATTTTGATGATTTTTAACAGCTCGTTAGTTATCTTTTACAACACAAAAATATTACGCATATATACACAGGGAAAGGGGATGTGCTGCAAAGGGCAGCAGGCCACCTGCTACACAATGCAAAACTCCGCAGTTTTGGGAAGAAAGGGGTCAAAGTGTTGTGTTTTCCTTCTTCTCTTCACACACACATGTAAGGACAATTATGTTCAAAAGAAAAAAAACCGAAGAAAAAAATCATTTTGTTGATCCCATCGTCGACACCTGTGCTTACTAAAACAATAAAAACTAATAATAAATAAATTAAGAACTCAAAAGAAGCTTCACACTTGTCCCTTTTCTCCAAAGAAGTGAATCTACTCTTTTTAGATTCTATCTCGTCAGTTTCTTGTCTCCCCATGATCATCGAAAAATTTTATTTTACAAATCCCTCACACCATCGAATAATGAAGCAAAGAGAGGTCAAAAATTTGAGTCGATTTTGACTTTGAGATTTGGTGTTGTTTATTTAGGAATTTGATGGTTACGATTTTTCAATTTACATTAAACTATGATTATCGATGTTGGTTGATTATTGTTTCTTTTTCGGGTTAGAATTTTGCTACTTCGATTTTTATGTTAATGTAATTTGGGATAATTCGAAATTCAGATTCAATCAATTCATTTTTTTTTTCTCATTTTCTTTTTTTTGGTTTTCTACCTTTTTTCCCCTTTAAGTATTGTTCGTCCTGCACACATCTTAAGGGGAGAAAGAAAACACAACATTTTGGCCCATTACTCCCCAAAACCTCGGCGTTTTGAATTTTGCAGCAGGTGGCCCGCTGTCCTTTGCAGCACATCCCTTTCCCTGTATATACGTATATAGAGGGGGAGGAGGTGGATACATATCTACAATAAAGTTCAATGTAGAAGCTATTATAAATATTATATATTAATAATTTTATAATATAATTTGAAAATTTTATATTGTAAATTGATGAATATATATAATCAAATTTTAGTATATTTTAGAATTAAAATCTGACTGTATAAATTTAACAAATTACAGTATAAACTTTTCAACTTATAATATACATTTCTCAACCTACAGTTTACAGAAGTCACTACATACAGTGCCTTTTGCAGCACCGATATATTCCATATAGGGGTTGAAGTGGCTAAAATCGCTTTAACTAATTGACTAAAATAGGTTTATTGTAATCATTGATTAAAAAAATGGATGAATCAACACCATTGATTTTATTCTCACTAAAAGATAAAAAAAATAGTAGTTGAGACAAATGAGTAGCTAAGATTGATCACTTTACCCAATTAGTTAAGGTCTCTTTATACACATGAAAATACGTGACTGATTTTAAATCTGCCTACTAGCTACAACAGACTAGTTCTTGAAGCATGTGTGATTTGTTCCGTCAGCACAAATGACTTGTTCTAAAATTTTTTAAGAAATACAGAACTAAATCTTTATGTTCTAAAATCAACTAGTGATTTAAAATCATCGCCACGGGATCGATATCTATAGGGAAATATATTTAGTAAAAGAGTACTTTGTATTCCCTTCGTCCCAGAAAAGAATGTAACGAATTGACTATACACGAATACTGATGCAAAGTTTGACACGCTTGCAACGATGTTGAAACGTACAACAACAACAACAAATCAAGCCTTTATCCAATCAAGTGGGGTCGGTTACATGAATACTACGACCTCATTCCAATCTGTCATGTACATCATGTTCTATAAGATTATGATAGGCCATATCATACTTCAAGGTTTCTCTTATGATTTTTTTAAGTCTCCCTCGTCCTCTCTTAACATGTGCTAATTCCCAAGTTTCACATTTCCTAACAGAAGTTATGACTGGTCTACGTTTAACATGATCATACCATCTTAGTCGTGACTCCCTCATCTTATCTTCTACTGGAGGCACACCTATTTTCTGTCTAATAACTTCATTTCGTATCCTATCTATTCATGTATGCCCACACATCCACCTTAACATTTTCATCTCATTTATATTCATCTTCTGTATATACTGCCATTTAATTGCCCAACATTCTGACCCATACAGTATTGCTGGTCGAATAGCTGTCTTGTAAAACTTTCCTTTTAACTTGATAGGTATTTTAGGATCACATAGAACCCTTGAAGCGTCTTTCCATTTCAGCCAATCTGTTTTAATCGTATGATCAATATCTGCATTAATTCCTCCATTCTTATGTAGCATTGAACCTAAATATTTGAAAGAATCCGTTTTAGAAAAAGACTCTGTTCCCAACGATATCTTCTCACTATTTGTTTGACTATTCTTATTAAAGACATATTGACACCCCTTACTTTTCAACGCTTCCCTCTAAGTCTCAAGTTTTTTATTCATCCCTTCTTTCGTATTGTCCATTAGAGTAATATCATTAACGAAAAATAAACGATGTTGAAACGTAGATTTTGTAAAAATATCGTGAAACATCAATGATTGTGTAAGTTACGTACTTCAATCTAATACATATTGCGGAACGATTAGACGTGATTTGATATAAAAATGAGAATTGTATTAATATGTATAGAATAGTGCAAAATATTAATCGTAACGTTTTTCTATTTTGATCAGTCTCAAAAAATTACTACCTTTTCTCTTTTGTGTAACCTTTATTATAAAAAATAACAAGTCAATCTTATCTATTATAATATATTAATTATTTTCTTTTATAAATGTTACAATAAATCCCACTGTCAAAAACAATATTTTTTTTATATTAAAATTTATATAAATTCAAAACTTTTTTAAATTTTCTAATCAAATCAAAATATATTTTAATAAATATGGGAGGGACGAAATATTTCGAATGCTATGCTGCAGCATTTTTCTTGAAATCAAAACGCTTCCTCTCTCTTTTTCTTACAAACTCTTCCCTCGCATATCTTACATTCTCACTTCTCTTCCCCTCTTCCTCACTCCCATCCCACAATTAATCAACACCCAAACCAAGAAAATCGCAAATCCCATTTCCCAAATCGCTGCCGGCGAAAGAAGAAACCCTAAATCCCCAAATCTCCGACCACCATTCCGATCTCCATCGGAGACCAAGGGTGATCAGAGAGTTGTCCGCGGCAGCGGAGGAAGCTACGGTTGGGAAAGAAGAGGGCAAGAAAGAAGATTGCGGCGGCTGCGAAGAAGAAGAAGAAAGAAGAAATGGGTGATCATGATAATACTGGCGGCGGTGGTGCTCCTGGTGAGCATGATGGCAGGTTTCCTCCTGTTCCTGATGAGGTTCGATTCGGTTCTCGCGCGCTCGTTTATGGTATTATTGTGTTTCTTTAGTTGCTTCACTGGGTTTCTTGAAATGGTGTTTGAGCAGTGATATGTGTTTATTTAGTTGCTCCATTGGGTTCTTGAAATGGGGCTTTAGCATTAATATGTGTTATGAAAATGCGAGGCGCATAGCTGTGCGATGAGTACTCGAGCCGATACTGAGATGATGATCATTGCCTTGGGTGAAAGAATGGGGAATGTTGGAAGATGAATGTGGTGTTTTGGATAGTAGTGATTGTTGTTGATATGATATGGTTTGAACGACAGAGTTCATGGCTTTGAAGTAATGGATAGCTGGTTTAATGCTAAAAAGTTCAAGATAATTAGATGATTGATATGGCTGAAAGTTAAGAATTCAGCCAAGTGAGGGAATATTGATAAGAGTGATTAAGAATTCGTCTTTGTCGCAACAAAGAACAATTGAGTTATATATTGTAAGGGACAAGTTTTGATAGTCGGCTATTGTACGAGCCAAGAAATAGGCTCATTGTGGTGCTGGCTCTTCTTCTTTCTTCCTCAATTATTCTTATTTCTCCTTCGATTGTCTTTTCGTATGATAGATGTTCTTTTGAAGATATCTCATGGCGTGACCGCTAGACTAATTAGAAGGTAGTCAAATTTTTATTAGAAAATAAAGATGGTATAAAAAAGTCCACCTGGGCCTAGGCATGCTTAAAGGCTCTTGCTGAAAGAAATAACTTGTGTCCTTTTGTAAATGACATGGTGGTGCCTTGAGCTTTGCAACTGCTCTTTCACTCAAAGAACAAATGGAATTCTGTTTGATTGCGAAGAGACTCCCTCTGAGTGCGTATCTCAGCTGCACTAAATGAGGGTTATGTGCTCCTTTCAGGCTTTCAAGGATTTGTCATACATTTGTTTGATGTGGTTCTAAGACCTAAGTATTACTGAAATTCTTGTTTCTTGTTTGCAGGTCTCAGTAGGTGGTTCTCTACCGTATGAAGTTGAAAGAAAGCTAGGAGAGGGTGGCTTTGCTCAAGTGTATGTGGGACGCCGTGCTGGTGGCAACCCAAATGAAAGAACCGGTCCAGATGCTGTGGAGGTATGATCTTTATGCTAATACTTCACAGTAAAAACGGTTGTTTTGTTACATTGGCTTATTTTTCGTCCGTCCATTGATTTTATGTGTGGAAGGTGGCTTTGAAGTTTGAGCATAGAACTAGCAAAGGCTGTAAAGAGGCCCCCCCAAACGAGCGGCATGAGTCTCCTATGGTTCTAGTGTTTTTCTTTCACTAGAGATTTTGCTAAATCATGGCTAAGTGTATGTTTTTTAATGCCCTGTAGCGAACTTGGTGGGAGTCATGGTGTGCCGCGTCTACATTTCAAGGGCATTCAAGGGGATTAGTATGTGATGGTATTTTTTTTTTTCTATCATTAATTGTGTGTCCGACCTCATTTGATGGGATAAATGCTTGATTTGTTGTTTGTTCTATCATTAACTGTCCTGTCCTGTATGTCTTTTCTTCTAATATTGCAGCCGATCCTTTTAATATGTGTCGCTGGTGTAGGTCATGGATATGCTTGGTCCATGCCTTATGGATGTTAACACTATACAGAGGCAAGTCTGAGTTGTGATATTGTTTGTCATCTCTATGATTTTTGTCTGATCTCACCTGTATGAGAGTTTCATCTTACTAATTTGCTATTGCTGCTTCAGGATGTCTCAAGAAATGGTCTCATGGATAGCAATGGAAGCGATATCGATATTGGAGAACGTGCACTCAAGACTGTACTAAACTCTTGCATTTTAGTTTCAGCTTTCAGCTTTTTAATCCCGCTGTTCACAACTAGAACCAATGTTAATAATATTTTGTCCTGATAAAAAAGAAAGAAAACATCGCAAGCTGTCTGATGTGATTTAGAACTTGCGTTAGACTTGTATAGCTGGACGTAAACAAAATGAACTCCATCTTCTTTTGATTCTATTTATTCTAGTTTTTGAAGCGTGGACGGTGCTTTATAGACTAGATCTTTTGAGGTGTGGTTTATTCCAGGAAATTACACTTCCCTGAAAACACTTCTCATGCACTTCCAGGTCAATTCATATTCTTTTACCTCTATTTGATGCATTGGCCATTGGTGCATTGTTTTACTTATTCCAACTTCTATGCCCGCTTCTCCCGACTCAATTCTTTACCTGAAACTCGTTTTGGTCAAAGGCTGATTTCCATCCATCTTATCAACCTTGAAACGAAAGAGAGATTAGATTGATACTAGATATGTCACGAACTTTTAAAAGTGATGCACAATGCAATTTATTCAATAATCTTGACTTTTTAGACCTGTTACTTTTGGGATTCACAATATACCAAATTTTGACGAAGCCGACATAGATACTGAGAATTTGTATATTTGTTATACACTTCTTATATTCATCTTATTGAAGAAACTATGGTTTTGACAGATACGTACATGGAGATATAAAACCTGCGAACTTCTTACTTGGCCTGCCTGGGACCCCAGAGGAGAAAAAATTGTTCCTTGTTGATTTTGGATTGGGTAGGTTCTTCATGGAAGTTCATGCAGTATGTGAATGGCGAATGAAATGATAGAAGTATTTAGTTGTGCATTGCTTCATTTGAGCAGCTACCAGATGGCGTAGTAGATCTACTGGCCCACATATCAGTTACAAACAATGTTTTCAGTACATATATTCAGCTTGTGTCTTTTTCTGTTTCACTGGTTTCCCTAATATTTATTCACGTGATATCTGTTATGAACACAAAGATTGTGGCTATCCTATTTAGGGGTACAATACGTTATGCAAGCGTGCATGCACACCTTGGAAGAACGTGCAGCAGGAGAGATGACTTGGAATCACTTGCTTATACACTCAATTATCTCCTCCGCGGCGAACTTCCTTGGCAGGGGTATCAGGTTGAAAAATAAGCGCTTTTTTTCTGATGCTTAATCGCTTATTTACTCTGCTCATCAATCTTATGCATGGATGCCTGTTGCAGGGAGATAATAAAGCGTTTCTTGTGTCCAAGACAAAGATGGAGACCTCTACGGAGTCACCGTGTGACTCTTGTCCACAACCCTTCAAGCAATTTGTCGAGTCTGTGGTGAACTTGAAGTTTGACGAGGAGCCTACTTATGCAAAATATGTCTCCCTTTTTGATGGGCTTGTTGATCCCAACCCTGACTCTAGGCCTATAAACACAGGCGGTGCACACGCGGTACTTCACTTTGCTGCTCTGTGCAGTCCCATTAGATTCTTTCCTTGAACAAGAATGAAGAACTTAAAAAAATATGATTGACCTTGAAGCTTACTCATCAAGTTGGGCATAAGAGGGGACAATAGAGGAGAACGATGATGGGCAACCAGAAAAGAAGATTCGTACTGGGATGCGTGTCACTCAATGGATTTGTGACACGCATCGAGAGTCGGCGGAGGATGAAGAGGAGGGGAATCCAGGGTTTGGATTATTTATTAGTGTGTAAAAGGTTATTTTGAGAGGAGTGTGTTTTTATTTTTTAAAAGTGTATATATAGGAAATTAAAATCTTCTGTTGTTTGGAGAAATAAGTTGAAAAAAGTATATTTATAGATAATTAACGTAATTTTAATTATTAAACAAATTATACAGATTGAGGGAGTTAAATTTATAATTTAAAGTGTTTTTATTAAAAGATTATCTTTTTCAAATTTATACACCAAAAAGTCATTCTTAAGATTTTAATTTTCAATTGATTTTTTTTAAAATATAATCAATCTTATTTAATGACCTTTTGTATCCTCCTTTTATTTTGATTTTAATCACTCAATCACAATCAAAATTACCTTTAATTAATCAATCCCTAAATAAATCTAATTCTAATCCACGTCTCTCATCTTCCTCCTCCTCCACGCCATATTTCCTTCCACCACCACCATCTTCTCCTCCAACGAAAAATACTTTGTCCTCGTGTACGGTTTTGACACTGATCAGTCCGCTTAGCAATCGTGCGATGGTTGTAATCGTGCGATGGTTGCAATTGTGCGATGTCGTTGGTCAAAGATATATCTGGAAGAGTGTGGTATCTTGACCTTTTCTCGACACGTCAATCCAATTTTCATATGTTGTACGGTATATCTCATCTGCTATTACATACTTACATGAGCCTAAATTACTATCTTGGGATATTTTTTTGTCTAAGGTATCATCTTGCAATGGCGACGATGATATAGTACTATTGTACGGTATACTAGTTGATGTTTTGTTGATGCAAATGGCTCTTTTCTTGGCATATCTACTTTGGTGGTTTGTTGGTCAAGCTCTAGTGGTTCTCTTGTTGCGAAATGGTTGGTGGTTTGTTGGTCAAGCTCTAGTGGTTCTCTTGTTGCGAAATGGTTGGTGGTTTGTTGGTGCTCTCTAGTGGTTGTATATAAGCGATAGAGAGAGGTTCGAAAAGATTTGTGATTTTGGGATGCATCGTCTCGAAGATGAATGGAAGATAGAGAGTGATTAATGAATGCATTGTCGGACGCACTGTGTTTTAGATGTCAGTTTTGTGATGCATTATTAGGGATACACTATTTCGGACGTATTGTTTTTAGAGACATCTTGTTTTGCGTGACATTGGTTAGAACGTATTGTTCGGACGCACAATCGACACATATAGAGAGAGACAGGAAGATGGTGGAAGAGGACGTCGGCTCACGTAGATGAATGATGGCGGAGATTGAAGGCGACGACGGTGATGGTAAAGGTGATGGGAGAGAGGCAGTTGATCGATTAGGGTTTTGGGTTATAATATTTATCTGAATAGGAATTTGTATTTAAGGAAGAGTATGATTGTAATTTTTTAAAAATATGTGTGTAGGGAATTAAAATCTTATGTTGTACTTGTGGTAAAAGAAGTTGAAAAAAATATATCTATAGGTAATTAACTCATTAAAATAAGTTCATGTAAATTTATAATCAGTAGATAATTAAGAAAAATTAGTATATTCTACCTAGAAAATGATAAAAATTAGTGTGTATTTAGTGTTTGTAAATTTGATCATCTGTTTAATTAGTTCATACGAAAATAGTTCCTCTTACAGAATTCAACTTAGGAAATGCAAAAAAAATTAGTTTGTTTCAACCTAGGAAATCCTAAAAAATCAGTGTGTGACCAGTTTTGTAATATTTGAAGTCTGTTTACTTAGTTCATGTAACATTAGGTAAATTTACAAAATACAACTCATAGTTTATAATACAGTGTATCAGTTGCTGAAATACTTGAATTATTTGCTTGATCATCCTAAGTTATTTGAGTAGTTACCTTTTATTAGTTCTTGTATTGAATCTTTTGAATAACTGTCAAAATTCTTAGTTAAACATTTCAATACTAATGAATGCTTGCATTGAATCTCTTGAATAATCGTTTAATTATTTGCAATCCTCATCTGTCTATTTTGAACATTATGCTTGTATGACATTTCTATAATTGACAATCCTATGTTATTGGGATATCCCTTATTCGAAAGTCAACAATCATTATGAGTTCAGGGAAGAACTAAAAATCATCCTAAACTAGAATCATGGATAGCGTTTGAGAAATTATGCTAGAATCACGATTCCGGTTGGGGTTGAGAATCATCTGAAATCAAGATTTGGATGAAATGTCCTCAAATACCGATATCATCCCGACTTATGCTAGAGCCAGTCGCCACCGTCTTCCACCGCAAGCTACCAGTCGCCGTAGCCCGCAGTCACTCTTCCGTTGCCGCCGCCGCCTGCTGCGTGTCACCTGCCGTCATCGCCATCACCGCGGTCGCTCGCCGCCCATTAACCTGTCATCATCACCAGCTACCATCAACCCTCATCATTTTTTTTTTCTTTCATCACTTTTATCCTGCTGTTATCAAATGCAATCAGAACATGCTGGGATGAGATACATAATCTGTAACGCCACGATAATTTATTGCTAATAATTACGTGACGTCACTGCCGCTACGAATCGAAATCCATAGCAAGGCAAGTTTATAATAGGGTTTACAGTACAGAACACTAGAAAGGCAATTATTACAGTCATCCATAACAGTCTGAGACTCGAATACAATACACATTCCATATATTACATATAATACAAACAATGTCCTTGTTGGAGCAACTACTCCGAAGCTCCGTCCTCCTCACCTGAGCCTGCACAAAAGACAATTACAAAGAAAACAAGAAACCCGTGAGC
>JAOVYX010014707.1:0-31168 GCA_035668315.1 Drosera spatulata
TATTCCTCCGTCTCGCACGCGAACTTCGAGTTCTTGAAATGCTCCTTCAGCGCTTCCAATCCCTGCACAGTGAATTTTAATCTCCCCAAATAACTTCACACGAACATCAAAACTCGAAAAACATGTGATTTGCGAAACACAAGGGTTCATGCTACCAATTGGAAGATGAACGGTTTCCTTCTTAGTAATACGCGAGACAAACAAAATGACTTAAAAGAAGGATAAAAGAAGCAGTAACAAAACATAAGGGGATAAAAAAAATAAGAATCAACTTTTAAAATTATTTATTTATTTTTATTATTATTATTTTAAAATAATGAGATTTTAAACATTGATGTGGCTAAAAAACAACAGAATTGTTCCTTAATCCAAAATGACTTATTGTAAAGAAAAAACACAAATATTATTTCAATAACTCGGTTCACAAATAACAGAATTCACTATTGTCAATAATTAACACGTGTTTACACTGTTTAATAGTCTGAAAGTCATCTACAAACAATATAAATTAATCATCTTATAAAATACTCTTTTCATCCCATATATTTTATAACATATACATATTTTCTATTATTCTATATGCATAAATACAAATTTCGTTTTGCATATCAAATAATATATGATCGTCCCGTAATATATATTAGGTTAAAATATACAAGATTCATAATAATTAATATTCCACGATAAATTTTACAAAAAAATTGGTTTCATCCTTATTATACACATATCAAATTTTATATCAACACGTATACAAAATCAAAAGGTTACAAAATAAGTGGGACGAAAGGAATAGGTTAAAGTTTAACACTTCATATACACTTATACTTACATCACATATATTACGGGACAAAGATAAACAAAAATTTCATATGTAACGAAAAGGAACAAAAATTTCAAATGAGTGATGATGACCTATAAAAAATAACGGTTGATTGTTACTTATCAATCATACGTCAAGTATCGGAGAAAAAAAAAAAAAAGATGCAGAGCAATGATAATACTGGAGGCATGAATGTTGATTAATGAACAGATTTCTAGATTAAGTTGATTAAGAATGATTAATTAGGTTTACCTGGAGCCTGGCGTAGGTGACCTCACAAATCTTCCTGGAGTTGAAGACCTCCCAATGCTGCTTGTGGAATGCCTTGTACAGCCTCAGCGTTCCCTCCGGCGACGTCATGTTCACGAACCCATATCCCACGTTGCACTTGTTGCTTCAAAGATTAATTTAATCATTTCAATCTCATTATTATGTTAACTGCCAATCATGCATGAACACTAATCTGCTAATCATGTTGAAAAATTACTCGTAGAACAAAATTAACACAAACAAAAGCAAAATGGAAAATGATTGGGAGAAAATTACTCACTTGAAATCAATGGGGAGGTAAACGAAATCGTAGGAAGACAAAGGCTGATCCACCTCGCCGCCGGCAGCAATGATCCGCTCGTTGCAGTGTATACAGTGGTTGTCCAGCATGTTCAACAGCAACTTCTGGCTGCACCACCCAAAAAGAACCAAAATCATCACTACAAGAAATTAATCATTCAAAATCACACGACACTCGAAATAAAAATGTGCATGCCAAGATTATTTTTTAAAAAAAATAGAAAGATGAAACGAGGTTTGGAAATGGGAAAAACGGACCTGTACTTGTTGGGTATATTTTTGATCATGACAGTGGTCCTGGTATCCCTGCTGCAGCTGCTGCTTGAGCTTGATCCCACCACAATTGCTTCCTCTTTTATCAAGAACCGAGGATCGAAATTTCTCCTCCCCTTCGCCTGCCTCCTCTCACCACCACCTACACTGCCTCTCGCCGCCACCGTCACCCGCCGCTTCTCCACCTCCTGCTCCGTCTCCACCACCTCCTCCTCATCCTTACTCTGATGCATTGACGAACCTGCGGAACTGCTAGACCCAAAACTCGACCACCTACTCCCCGTCGTTGACCCATTCCCCGGCGGTTTCTTCATTGTTGTACGTTCGCTGCTCTCGCCCTCCTCCCTCGTATCCCTCATCGTTAACCTACCCATTTCTTGCTCCATATTCGATGTCTCGTTAGCACTAGGGCTCCTCCTAGGGCCCGAGAACCATCCCTTAACCCTAGGGCCAAAGTTCGAAGCCATCTGACGTGGAAACCTCTTGAGAATACACGACGGCGGCCGAGACGTTGATGGGGACTGCGGTGGGGGTCTTCGGCTCCCAGCTCGACTTGCTGACGAGGGAACATGGTTTTGATCATGGTGTTGTTGGTGATGGTGATGATGGTAACTCGGGGAGTATGAATTGGAGGAGAATCTCTTGACATGTCCACCGGGTCGACTGAACTCGATCATTATCGTCTTCCCATTGATCTCCTTCCCGTTCAATGCGGCCAGCGCCTTCGCAGCATCCCTCACGTCGTAGAACTCCACGAACCTCTGGTGTCGTTTCATCGGCGTATCCCTCCATTCCTTCACCGGCCCTACAACAACAATAACACCATCAAACAAACAACGTAAAATCAAACAATCAATCACAACATCACTAGTACTATACCATATGGTTCGAACATATCCCTAAGCAAAGACATCGACACATTCGAATCCAAATTAAACACGACGAGCGTGCCCTGATTACACCCATCAGGAAACCGGTTAACGCCCGGGATCATAAACTGCGCCCACACCGCCCGCCCCGCCACCAACCCCGCCGCAGCCGGCGGCAAGGGAGCCATATTCCCAACACCACCAAACCCACCAACATCGATCCCATTAACCATCAGAGCCGTATAATGCTCCCTCAGCCTATGCTGGTGCTGCATGTGCTGGTCCCTTATCTCCACCAAAGCAGCATGAGCCGCCCTCAGATCGTAAAAATGAACCGTCACGATCCCTTCCCTAACCCTCTCCATCTCCACCGCCCTCACATCGCCAAATATCTCCAAATCCCTCCTCACCGCCGACTCCGACAAGTCCGTGGGGACGGAGCTCAAAAGAAGAGTCCTCGTCGGGGAGGACGACGGCGGAGGAAGCGGGGGCGGGACCGGGGGTTGGTTGGGGACTGGAGCGTATATTGTTGGTGGATATGGTGGTTGTGGCGGCGGCGGCGGTGGGAAAGGGTAGTAAATGTGGTGAGGGAGAGAAAAGAAGTGGTGAGGTGAAGGGAGGAATTCTTGGGCGTATGGGTCGAGGGTGGCCGGGAATGGGAAGAAACCACCAGGTTCCGCCATGGGTGCCGGTGGTGGCGGCGGTGGTGGCGAGGAGGGAGGAGAGGAAGGGGACAGGGTGGGTTTTGGTGTTTTTGTGACCGGGTGAGAGTGGCTGTTTTGCTCTGTATACTATCCTCTCTCTCTCTCTCTCTCTCCTTCTCTCATTAATATATTGTCCTTTTTGTTAGATTATACAAATGAGATGAAGGATGCTCCTGTTTTGGATTGATAAAAGTGTTGTGTTGTCATCGGACATGAGGTTAGGGATGTAACGGGGAATATGTCTCGGTTAGATTTATGGGCTTTTGAGCGTAACTCTTCTTTAACTCTTGTAAGATTAATTTATGGATCAATTTGATTGTTTGTTTGTAAGATTTGTAGACTTCAGATGTAATTATATTGTTTAATGAGTTTCTGTACTTATGTATCGATGTAACCTGTGGCTCTTGTTCGTTAGACTTTTTTCCTCACTCATGAATGTAACCGATGCATCTTGTTTGTTGGACTTGAGGACTTAGGAGACATGACAGATGTGTCTAATTCGTTATATTTCTCGAATTGAGGATATTATGGATGTTGCAAAAATAACGGTCCTGCTTAAAAAGGGTGAGTGCATGAGGTACAAAGGGGAAATCAAAGGTTGTATGGGAAATTGCAAAAGAGTAGGGGGTTTCGGTTGTAGCGATTTCGATTGGAACTTATATTAAGAGTAAATAACATGCCAAAAAACCGAATGTTAATTGTATGAGAAGTACTCAGTGGATCAAAGTAGACATTAATTACTGTTGGTTGGTTTTGTCGTCTGTTTAATTGTTTCGTTAAAAAAATCGTTTAAAAGTGAGCTATTTGTACGAAAATTTCTACTGTTAAAGATATTGATGGACATACCCTCGTCGCCAAATCACCAAAATCGTTTAATTTCATAATTGTTGTCTATGCCATTAAATATTTCAGTGTGTGGGCTTTGTATTTGCTTGCAGGCAGGCAACTGACCTGATGCGGCTTCCCTTTTTCTGCTCCCATCCACGTTCTCTCTGTGTGCCAGTATGGTTTTAATACTGTATTGTGTAAGAAATAATCGACACTAGCTCTTCATACGTGGGACTTTACCAATAGTAACGACCATCTATCAAGATGAAACTCACATAGGATCCTTCTGAATTATTTGGTGATGACTGATGATATTATGTATTTTCAAAATGTATTTTTAATGTCATCCTTGTTAGGACCGAGCCAAGACGAAACATATGTAGTTTCACCCCTCATATGTCAAGATATTATATATTCGGTTTGAATTAGTCATCAACAATCTGTACGGATTTTACACGCGTTTTAACAATTAGAACTTACATGAATATATATTCATCATCTTGACGGAAACTTACATGAATATATATTCATCATCTTGTCTCCGTCGATCATAGCCGATGCGGGAAACACAACCCAACAATCTTTCCCTCTTTACACATCGACCCTACATTATAATGGCAACCCATGACAAACCTTGAGTTTAAGTTTTAATATACCACTTGTTAGAATCGGATCAAGATGGAACACACACATGCAAACTCATTCTCTATACCGAGATATTGTCAATTTTGGATTAGTCATCCAACAGTCCATATGGATTTAAAACGTGTTTTAACAATTACGAATTGCATTCCATCTTATAAACCTTCACTATGTCCTTTATGTATGCTTTGACCTCACACTTATAAACCATGTAGAAATTCCCAAAAATGGTCACCCATCTTAGAATTATTTCACGTCAAGCATATTTAATGTCGACATTTTAAAGTATCGTGACTCATGAAAAGAAATTAATATGCACCATGTTGATATAGATAATCTTATCAAACCCTTTAAATCATATTTTTAGGGTATTACATTATCAATATGTATTCCAAGAACGATCATCCATCCCACATTATTACTAGAATTTTTCTAAAGTAATCTCGACTTCTGAAAAAAAAAAAAAAAAAGATCATATTGATATAAATAATTTTATCAAACTCTTTAAACCAAATTTTTAGAATATTATATTACCGTACGTATATGTACTCTATATTGAGCATAAACAATACTTCGTACAAATTACACATTTGAAAATCTAAATTTTTTTATAGACTCCACTTTGAAGTTTGACCATGGATTTCTATCTCACTGTTTCCTCTTCTCTTTTAAGCAGAAAGGAGACAGGATGCGAAGAACACTCATTATAAAAATGGGGGCCGTGGTGGACCAAGCAATGCAGCAAAGCTGATCAGTTTGGTGATTCCCCCTTTTATTTATTGCTTCTTATCCTTGTTGCAAGAGAATGTTCCGTGGAAGAACTCTTTGCTTCTGTGGTTTATGTCCCCCGCCCCGACCAACCAAATTCAATTTTCTGTTCTCTTCAATCACTTATGGACAAGTTTCTGCATGACCAAAGTTCCCTACGAATTACACACTTGCACACGGATGAGATATGACAAGATAAATAATGAAAAAAATTTTAATTTTTTTATTATCTAAAAGGAAATTATCTCATCTCATCAATATCATAAGTTATCTAAATTTAAGAATTAAAATGATCGATATGATCTCGTCAAGTATAGATTGTGATAAAAACGAGGAGCACTCGATCTTATTTGAATATCTGTTACAACACAACAAAGAAATATTTCTGAACATCTTGAGGAGATGTCAAGACCTATGACCATATGCTCGAGGCAAAGGTTGCTTAGAACTGAGCTAATACACCGAACTCTCAGAAATAGTATAATGCACACGCGCCTTGGAATCCTATGCTTGTGGATTGCTTGACTTCATGGATATAAATTTGTTGCCAGCGAAAGAACAAAAAGAACTAAAGGTGCATTTTGTTCTAGCATTCTTGTATGAATTATAAGAAGCATGGTTGGACCACCTCATACTTTTCCCTATCAATATTATCATCATCACAAATGAACATAATGAAAGGAAACAATGAATATATATTAATTATGTTTGGGAAAAATATAGCAAAAAGGACGAGTACTTTCCTTGACCTGTTTGCTGTGGCAAATCATGTCTAGCAAACCCAGGGATGATGCGAGCTAGGACTGCAAATCACATGTTAAAGATACAGAAAAGGGTTCGAATCAAAGTGTACTCGTTCAACTAGCACCAAAATGACCTCCTTTCAGTTCTTCCCTGGCCGATTCGTTCAATCGAGAATTACCACTTTTTCGTCGTGAATACATTAAAATCGAACAAATTCGAGCACTGGGGTGCCATTTTGATGATCGGGAATCAAATGATGGATCTCCGAACAACTTGAAATAAGCATATATAATAGGCAGTTGTTTCCGGCATACATCCACCTGAAACACTGCAAACTCCAAAGACTAGCGACATCTAATCTTGAAGGTATAGAAACATCATAGCATGAGTCACGTAGTAAGACGTGCAACTCTACGACCAAGAATGTCGATATGATAAAGAAATGATTTAGGTAAATTCATTAAGCACAAGACAATGGTAATCTCACTTTTATGCTTTTCATGACATATATTCTCAGTTGGCACCAACAGACAAAGTCCTAGACAAGGGAACGTAAAAGAGAGTCGAGAGACCCAGACAAGACCACAAACAAGGGCTATAAAGTTTTCACTTAGACACCATACTCTCTCTCTCTCTCTCTAGATCAGGGGAAAGAGAGATACATGCACAAATTTCATTAAGCTTATGCTTTTTACACTGTCAAACTAGAAAAGAAAGAAGGTACCTTAGAAAGGTGTAAAACACATAGTTGACAGTTGCGCGGCCGAAAGGAGATTCAACTAAGCCCGAACTTAAGTTCATGAGTCGAACCGGTATCTTGCCATTGCCAGAACGTTAGCCATTGACATCCAATCTACGGTTCCGGCAATGTTTGCCAGTCTCAGTTGGCCTTCCCCTCTCCTGTATGTTTCGCCTGTACACATATCAACACATTTATATGTAGATGCTCATACTCGTTTCCCCAATCTATCTTCAATGAACGGAGATGTTCGCTATCAATCAAATGAACACACGAATAAGCCCGAGTTGGACGGTTTTACAGTCACAAAACTGTTGTACAAAATAGGTTTAGTTCAGATTTGAAGGTCATGATGTCTCCACGAGATTACTACCCAGCGGAGAAGTCAAGGAGAAAAGTAGATAAAAAGGCACACATTATTAAGAACTGAAAGCACTAACATATCAGACAGGTTCAAAGACCCCACATTTTGCATCAATCATTTGTGAATCTTTGTTATGGATATGCTGACAAAAGGTTCTTCGAATCATCTTGTAACTGGACAATGCCTTCCAGCATCAACTCCCCACTGACCCCTTTTGCTTGCCCTGAAAAAGGCTTAGTCACATGCCATTTGGGTTGGCACCTGTACTTCAGATTCCGCTTCTGGTGAGACCACGGTGATGATCAGATCGAACGAATAAACCCCAATATAATGCCGATCGTCAACAGGGTGGAATTCATACTCCACCTTCAAGTTCTCGGCAACGGAGGATCTGCCTATTTAGATGCAAAGGTCATACTTAGGGTGTAGCAGACGATGAACAGAAAGGAAGCAAATTGCAGACCAAAATGGATTATGTGTTTTCGCAGGTAGCTGTGCATGGTAGATGATAAACAGAAATGAAGCAAATTGTAGACCAAAATGGCTTACTCACCGTTTTCGTGGGTAGCTGGATGAATGTTGCGTGGGCACCGACGAGTATCAGTTTATAGCGAACTGAAGTCAGACTTGTACCTTTGAGCTAATCCGAACAAACCAAGTGTGCCTCCGGTATGAAGCATGACAATGTTTCTTCCCTCTTTGCCTTCCTTCTGGCAAAGAAGCATTGCCTGCTCCCATGCGGCCAAAGTATAAACTGGATCAACTGATATACCTGTCTGGTTTGCGATTTGTTGGCACGCCTTCACTTCTCCACCCAACACTTTACCAAATCTGGACAGAAAAACCTCTTAGAAACAACAATCTCATATTCACACTACGGCCTATTATTCCAAACAATTCGGAAGCATGGCTTTTACACGTAGGGAATATTCTCATTTTTAGATGAAAGTGCAGAGAAGACAATGTCAGTAGCTATATTTGCCAGAATTCAATTTTCCAGATGATAAGAATACCACATGGGATTTCATTAACTCACTTTCTTGGTTTGATGCGATCAGTCCAGCTGATAAGTTCATCAGTTGATCCATTCAAGGTGAGCTCCAGGGAGTTAAAATCACTGAAGCATTTGAAATCAGAAATTAATCGTTTCTCCTGCGCTTTGTATCCATGTACTGTATCAGCCAGCATAACTGCATGTACCTCCCACGGAAGCCTGAATCGAGATGAAAATGTGAACAGATTTCCAAGTCAGGCGTAACAAATTATGAGCTCAATAATTCAACTGTCCAATAAATAGTATGAGACGGTCACAGGAGTGGAGTAAAAACCATACCCGAGGCACAGAGCTCCAAGTCCCAAACCAACAGCAGTCGTGCCAGTACCAGCATCAACAACGAAAGTGCAGGGACTGTCGCCAAGTATGTGACTCTGAGACAGGTAGTGAACAAGGCGAATCACACCTGCGTAAGACAATGAGCATTAAGGTTTCCCTTCGTAGCAATTTAGTCATTCTTTCATAAAATAAATAAGTACTCGCAAAGGATGACAAACATATAACTGGTGATGCTAAGTTAGAAAACCAGAAGAGGACAGTCCAGGTGGAGAAGCCTCACCTTTGGTGCCTAGTCTACAGCTCTAGGGCGGAAGATTGTGAACATTATTACAATGTCAACTCATGTATAACTACACCTCTCATACATAATCAACAAATAAGATAGTTTAGGGCTAAATGTGGCACACCGCTTAAAAAACCCGAAGTTCCTTCATATATTATATTTTATTGCTCAGAAATAATAGCAACCACATATCGACTCGTTTAAGACACTATAAAGGCAGCAGTGACCCATCAACTAGCTAAAGAGGTCAATACATTTATCAAGCAAGGTAATGACCGATCAGATGAAACCAAAGGTAGTATACTAGTATTCGAGAAAATGTCTAGAAACCTTAGAAATATATACGTTTTGCACTGACCACTCAGACAGGACAATAACTAGTTAAATACAGAACATGCACGTAAGGTTAAAACCCATTGACTCCATAGTTCATGGATGGCTGGCCAAGTTTCTGATGAATTATGCATTTCTGTGGTTAGTATATAGAGCTCTGAGCCGACAAATTTCAGGCTCTTGGTAGTATTCAGTCTGTTTGGAGATGTCTTTGTCGAGAATCTCAGAGATCAGGGCTACATGATGAATCCTCATAAGACGTAAACTCCATATGTAAGAGGATGCAAAAAGTAAAACAAGGATTGCAACTAAGATGGATAAATAGCTATTCAACAAGAACGGTAATATTACCATCTTACCCAGCAACGCAACGGCATCTCCTGCACCTTCATTGACAATTACAACTTTCCGGTGATGACTTCCAGAAATTCTTTCAGGTTCTGTACGCTTTGACCCACTGGTTGGAAAAGTTGAACAACTAAGATCTTTGAACCAAAAGACGCAACCATTTTCCCTGGCCACCTCATTTGCATGCCTTGTGAGCATTTCTTCTCTCTTCGCATATAGAGACCTCGGCACATACACAACATTACCATACATTTTGGATACAAGATTGTAACCAGTCAAGATCTCCGGCTCTTCACCTCGCAGAAGTAAATGTGAGGTGATTCCTCTTTCTGCACATGAAACAGCTGCATAGGGGCACAAGTTAGCCTTCTGAACCTCGAATTTCAATCATCTTTTGCTTCATCTAAGAGATTAGCAGTGGATGAGAATGTAAGAACGAAAAATTCAAAGGATGTATACCTACCAACAGAAGCTGCATGTGCACTTTGGCAGCCTCCACATGTAACCTATAAAAAAATAACAGATTAATAAGAACTCCCAAATTGTCTAATGACAGTAGTATTAAGATTCTTAAGGACAATTACTAGCAAAACACAGATGATTGAACAAGATAATCAGAATGAGAAGTCAGGAACAGCCAGAACAGAAAGCCGTCCGACAAGATTACACTCAACACATTTAACAGCCTTGATGTCCACTGTTAGTAAAAAAGAAGTGGATGATATAATACATTAAACCAAGCAGAACGTTCGTTTATCCATAATATGTCACGAGACTGGCATTAGAAAAAAACATAAACTAGCACAGCTAATTCACAGTACATAGGTTCACCTATGACCTAACATCATTGAAATGATCCAGAGTCATACATGAATTTGAAAAGGGCAGGACCTCACCACATCAGTCCCAGAGTTATCTTCAACAAGAGGAAGAAGTGCATCCAGTTTTCGTGCTTTGTTCCCGTTTACAAGTGGATGCAACAAGTCATCTCTTACAATGTAAAATGATGCATCTTTGGAGCTTGGTTCTTTGAGATCATCGCCTAAGTTTGGGCTGGTATTTATTGAAAAATGGATGCCACCAAAATATCCAATTCCAAATTGTCTCTGTCCCTTTGAGAATGTTATTTGGTGAATTTTGGTGTCCGGCTTTTCCAACACCCATCTTCTATTCAGCAGCTTTAAAACAAATTCTTCTTGAAGGAGTTGCAGATTAGAAGTACCCTAAAGCACAGATCCACAGGAAATTAAGATGAGTTCGTAAATATTAAATCATGCATTTGAGCAAATACACATCACAAGGATGCAGTGCAGGAGCACACCAAGAGGTGTTTAAGTAAGAGAGAGCATAAAAGTATCGACTACTAAAGAGAGCATAAAATATAATCACATAGAACACAAGATTCCAAGTTGGACAAGGTGAGCACAAGATACAAATGACACGGAGTGGCAACGACCTTGCCTGTGATAGCTCCAACAGTTGGACTCCTTGGCAATACCTGAAGCTTCATATCTGTGGCTCCAAGAGGTGACACTCCTGGATAAAAGAGATTTTCTCACCTTGAGAACGCTCTTAATCCATTGCATCACAGCAGAAGTTTTTTCAAAGGAAAATCAGTAACATTCAGACAAATGCTTCACATGTGCCAAAGAGACTCGCTAACAAGAACGAAGCATATCAGGCAACAAAAAGTTCAGAAAAATGCACAACGAGCTTCATATGATTTATCTCAAGTTATCAGGTATTCTCCTAGCTGAGTTGTCTTTATACAACATGAGCAGCATAACAAAGCCTTTTCCCAGTGAATTGTCATGATATTTCCACAAAAAATTATACCGTACCAATTGGAAAGAGCATAGGAGGAGGGAGGTTCTTGGAAAAAACATGCAGCTCCAGGATTTGACGTTGCCATTACTGCATTCAATGAATGGGTCTAATATAATCCGATAGACACAGTTCAGCAAAAAACACAAAGAATCGCACTATATCGTCAAGAGGCAACGATCAATGTATATGAAAACCAACCCCATCGAATTCCAATAAGCAACGACATCCTATCAGAATAGTTAACCCTATTCAACATTCCTCTGAAATTCTCCTCCCCTATCCTCTCAATCATCGCTTGCTCGCCAGTTCCACAGACCAGACCAGACCCTCAAATGGATTCAATCCTTAACATCATTCAATCACAAGTACCATTCCTTTTGCCCTGGATCCAAACAGACAGTTCACAGAGATGTTCACCATCGACTCGCGCACCATTTAACTAACTAAGCAATTCACAAAGCCCCACAATAACAAGCATACCAACAAACAACCCTCTACAAAATGATTGACCAAGAAACCAAGAACCCTTTTTGCCATAGCATCATGGATCAATATGGCCAACAATGAATGGATTCAGCAATTGGGTCAGCCTAATTGATCATGCAATGAAATATACGTTTCATCAATCACCAAATTCAAAACCCTAAATGGTGAAGAAGCAATTCACTTGGATAACCAGAAATTGTGGACGATTTGGGCTCTGGGCAGTTCCAATTTGCAACCAAATCCGCAAAATTAGAGGGAATTTCACGATAAAAGAAATTTTTTTGAAGAAACACAATGCAAAAGATTGAATCTTTTGAAGAAAAAGAGGATAATGGAGTACTCTACCGGTGAGAGCTCGTGGCATGGACTCACTCCAGCACACTGAAATTGAACGATTGACCTCTAAATCGTGGTGATTCAAAACCCCAGTTTTTGCCATGCGTGTTGGAATATCAGTATCTTCAATCTTGTTTTGTTCGTATCTTGCCACTAGACTCTGTTATCCTAAATCTTGTGCCAGATAAGATTATCTATATTGTTATTGTTTTATCTTCTATCTCCTAATAACTTGAGAAACTTGAGAATCAGATCGCACTTTGCTTCTGTGTCATATGTAAGCACTTTGCTCCTGTGTCATATGTAAACACTTTGCACCATAACAAGTAGGGATCAATTTTGAAGAAGGGAAATGTATCAGTGTTGAAATAGACTTCCATAACATCATATTGTCTAAAGAAATGCATCCATGGTAAAGAATAAGGTTAATGAAGTCGAAACTCGGAAAAAAGGTTCCAATATCATTTGGTACTCTTATCTCTGCACAAAACCTTTCCAACACTGTGAGACCAAAAGATATCATCAACAGTCGAAGCAACAGATGACATCCACCCCATTATATCCCTCTCAGTCATCCTGTATTTCTCCAATATGCAACTCTTGTAACTTCAAATTTTCTAACCAAGAGTAGCTACAGCAACCATCGTCATTTTCGATAGCTGAACAAATCGGATGAGTAAAGCTCAGAGGCCATACGTGCACCTTCGATATGTTTTGTATCCTACCGCACTGTTATATACATACGCTATTTTAGCCCTCCTGTTACCCCTGATAACCTACGACAAAGATAGTAGAGCTAATACAGGAACGGGACAATGAGTTGATGAACAGCGAAGAGAATGCAGGACACAACTGCATTGCTCAATCTTCAGGAATACACAATGGCAAATCATTCTTTTGTCCAAATATATAGGGGATCCCGTCCCATTTCTTTTTCTCCCTTGCTTCCCAATAACCACCAATATACCGGTAGCAACCGTCATCGTCCTTCTGGAACCACCTCGGCTCCCACCCACTTTCTTGCATCTTCCGTGCCTGAGCCACATAATACAGATGTGAGCAAAATATCAACCGAAACTCGTACATCTACTGGTGCAAGATTACAGCATTTTAGTGAATATACACCAGGAGAAGCACACCATCGCAGTTCAGTATACATTTGACTGCCAAAGGATGTTAACCTGTCGCTGTGATTGTTCCAGCCGAAGTTTCTCTGCATTTGCTAGCTCGTAGGCCCCATCCTCTAAATGCCTCTGATCGGGCCTAAGCCTCGAGTCTGTTGGCGGTAGCTTCTCCCTCAGCCCTGATGTGAGTTCATTCAAAGATATGGCGAATGGTGTGAGGTTGTATCTAGTCTTTGTTGGAGCTCTGTCTCTTTCCCACAGCAAGATGGCTTCTGTCATTGGATCATAGCCCTTCGGCTTTGTGGTAGGATCCCCTAAAACATAATACATTGCTTCGTCCCACTTTCCGAGCAGAATCGCCACCTTTTCTCCCATTCTATTGTCTTGCACAAATCCATGGACCTGCAAACCAAGTTAGTTAAAAAAAGATATGCATCTATTTGTAAAACGTGCTACACCATTTAGTTAATGATACCTGATGAGGATTTCGGTCTATGATAGACTGCTCTTTGAATTTGAGCTTGCAGGAATAGTTTCCACTGCCCTTGATGCGCATCGTACCATAATGGTCGCAATATATTTTCCCTAATATGATGTTGTAAATGGATGTTGTCACCTTGCTCCACTGGAATTTTTCACCGTCTTCAAACTGAAGAGTGAGAATGCCAACAGGATCGAGTTGAATAGACCGTCCCCAGAATTTACCCTTGAGGTTAGAATCACCCCAGAATTTCCATCTTCTCCCCTCGCAATGACAGGCAACTACCATAGGGTGGTGACTGACCTGGATAAAAAGCTTTAAGTCGGATAACTGAGCTTCTCCATATTATAAAAATACTAATGTGACGAGATGTAGAAAAGAGACATAACTTCTAAGATTCTCGGCAACTCATGATTAGCATGAGAATCCAAATCATACAAATATATATTACTAAACGAAACTAGCATAAACGCACAAGTAACAAAGTGGTCTCTAAACTCTGAAGAGTGTACCTTTTCAGAAAAGAAGCGGAGCCCTTTATCAGGGTAGTCGACCTCGTAGGTTTCCCCAAGGAGAGGATTGAAAGGTTTGCACTGTCGGCCTTCGGTTGAAGCATAACCAGATACCGCAAAGGCTGCGACCCTCAGAATTCTCATCAAGTCATTTCCCTGCAATAGAAGGAATCAGCACTGTCAGGCTAGGCTCAAATGTCGCAAATTAGGGATGTTAACGAAATGAGACCAAGGACATCTATGCCTTTTGCATGAACAATGTACTCATTCAATTATCATGATCAAGTTTTGCACATGGAATAGGAAACTGTTCACCCATAAAAATGTTGAGAAAGGCTCCTGACCTGCCTTCCCCATTCAAATGCGTGGTCAATCAAGTATGAATACTCCAAGTCCTCACAGCATTTTTGTAGCGACGAAAGCGGCTCATTGAAGTATACTGGAAGGCAAACTCCAGAAAGATCTTTTCCAATATTATCTTTGATAATTGACCATAGGCCAACGGGCTTCTCCTTCTCTTTTGGCTCCGGCAAATTGTCCCTTCGTCTAACATATGGATACTTAATGCGCTTTGCAGGCACTGGTGGCTTCCTTGAACTACCAGAAATGGAAGAAGACTTATCATGCATGAGCAATCCATTGACGTTTCCTGTCAATTCTCTTCCCCTATACGAGACACTTTTTAGAAATTCAGATGATAGTGAATCACTTGTATCGAGATAAATTGAATCATCTTCATCCATTTCAACGTCCACACCCTCTTGACTTTCATTATCTGCATCAGACTCCGATCCACTACCCTCCGACATTATGGAATAAAAATCTGTTGAATCAGGGATAATATGTCAGTTGAAATTGTGACGTAAAAATGGTGTAGAATCGACGAAAAGGCATCTTGCTGTGAGCCATGGCTATAAAAAGGTCTCAAGGCTACACAGAAAAAGGACTTAAGTTGAACATGGTTATCTTTCAGGTTCTGGACGAATTCTATTTCCTCATTTCAGGTAAAGAACAGGCACTTGCAACTTCATTGGGAAGTATATGGAATATGAATCATGATGAGTAAACAACCTACAAAATCCAAATGCAAAATATAGCTAGCCAAAAGACAATCTAACTCATAGAATTAAACTAGAAATGTCATAATATCAGGTTTCACAAGTTACCACAAGCATATCTTTTGATGTAGGAAGAAATCAGACACAAGGTAATAATTGTTTCGCCGAGAAGGCCCAGGCCTCGGGCCGCCATTGTTAACTTACCGCTGAATCTCTGAGTTCCTCCACAACATGAATCTCTTTCCTTTGTTTCATCAACCACAGTGGTTTCCAGCTCTATTTTCTCTGTCTGGGAAAGAAGAACATTTAAGATGACAATGCATGAGCTAGCAAATTCGAAATGGTAGCCATGCGTAAGAACATGATTAGAAGTAACATCTACCATGGCCCCTACAGGCACATTAGAAAGCACTTATGCATAATGTTTCTATATAAGCTTGTATTTGCTCTAATCCTTTCTATTTAGAGTACAACATCACTCTGTGTTTCACTTTTGATGTATTGTGATCATTGCCTTACACCAAGTTGAATAACAGAAATAGGCTACGCACTTACCCAACAAACGAGCTATTTCCATACCTAAGAAACAAACAAACAACTCATTGGATTCACGTTGGTACTCAATTTTGGCCCGCCCATTTACTCATTCAACAGCCATGCGCTACCAAGAAACAATCTTTGTCGTACCATATAACACTATTAACTATGAAGACAGCCGGCATGAATACTATGAACGGGTGATGAAGTTGGTAGAGAAAGAAAACTATACCTCTAATTGTCGCAAGTTATCCACGAGTACAACATGTTTGCGATGAAGCACCCTGAACTGATTACGTAACCCCGAAACCTCTGAAAGCATGATGGACTCACAGTCTTTGATGATCGACTCACCGATCCCCTCTTGCAACAACCTTAGCCGTAGCTTCTCTGTTGAAACAACAATGTCTTCAGAAGGATCGAATTCGTTGCTGGTTCCTACTCTTGGGAAAAGATCTTTGGCAACAAGCAGTGCCTCGATCCATGCTGCTCTATCCTCTTTGCATACACACCGCAAGTGCAGAGTCTTCGTCCCTGTGAATATGCTTAGCCTTCTGTCGTCTGACTTACTTGCACGAACTGATGAAACCTGTGAAATATTAACACAAGTTTCAATGATTCTTTGAGACATAAATTTTGAGGAGTCATGACCCTGTAATTACTGAGCACATAATGTACAAGCAAAGCATTTCATGACTCTGAAGGTAAGCCTGGAAAAAGTTTGGAGGAGAAGCAGTTTGTTCTTTGCTCACAAGGTAAGCATCATCTATCTTTTTATAAAGACACCTTGTTTGCGTCCAAATACCAAACACAAGCAAGGTTCCTGCACCAGCATTATCAGCACTTTGAAGAACATGATACAAAAATTTCGATTCATCAATCTAGATGACAGAATGAAATAAAGGAGGAAGAACACACAGAAGTTATATCTTCTAAAAATAGCAATGGAAAATCTAATTTAATTTAAGTAAGCTGCATAACAATCAGGTATGTCACAGATACTTAACCCCATCAAACAACACCCACTATTGCGAATAAACACAAGGAAGTCTCCAACATCCTTCTTTGACATATCTACGGACGGAACTCGAAAAATACAATGCTAAAGGCCAAACATGACATTGAGCATAACTTTACAGCGATACACTTCAGGAACACAAGACGCAAGGTAGAATCTCAACCCAACATGCTGATCTATATGAGCAACCATGCAATCCTTGAACCCGAAAAAAGAACCAAGTTTGATAACTAATCCTCTAAAAGAAGCATAAGAAACCAATTTCAACAAGACAACAATCACCCAACAAAAACAACACAAGAAACGAAACCAAACCTTCAAGTGAACTTCACCAAAGGGCTTCCACTGCTTACTATTCTCCACACCACCAAACCTCCCATTCTTCCGTACATACCTCACAGACACATCACCAATCACCCTCAAACCCTTCTCTTTTCCACTACTCATCACAATCTTATCAGGTCCATGAATCTTGTAATATGACAACACCCCATCTTCAAGCACAAACCACCTCGACCTCCACCTCTTCCCATAATTCACCCACTTATACAGTATCCCGCCACCGCAACACCACAACTCGCCGCCGCAGCATCATCCACTGCTTCCAGAGAACCCACTTGATCAAATCCCAAATCAGCACCACTGCCCACTGAAAACGAAGGGATCTGAGATCCTGAGTAACTGTGCCGCGAGTTCAACCTCGAGCCCTCCGCCGATTTCTCGACCCTCTCGTCGCCGCCAACGACCGAGACCGGAGCAATGCAGCAGAGCGGATTCATGGTATGTGTTCAATCAAATCAATCAATGGTGCGTTGGGGTCGAAAACGGCGGCGGTTTGGGGAGGGAGAGGAAGCGGCTCGCTCTCGCTGTAACTGAAGCGAAAGCGGACGACTTGGTGTGTGAAGAAATGACATTAACGGAGGATCAAAGGGGTTGTACGGAACAGTGAGGGGAAGAGAATGCAAAGAACTTTATAGATAATTAAGGGACTATTATTGGAAATAATTATCTGGGCAGTCAGGGAATTCAAAAGGGTGTTCGAATTAGGGATTGAATTATGAATGCGGGTGGTGGAGGTGCAATTAATTGAAAAGGTGGGTTAGGGTTTTAAAGGGTTGACAAAGATGTGAGAGGTCCCTTTGATGAACAAGCAAGCCAAGCCACCGATTTGAAATTTCAGGCGAGGAACCATATCAGTGGAGACAGCAGGGTGACGATGAAGAAAGAAGAAGGCTGAATTCTGAAATGAGTGAAGCAGAAGAGAGAAGCAGAGGGAGCATTTATACATTGATGATGGATGAGATTAAATTGAAGCAATTCAAGGGTGTATTGTTTTAGAATTGGATGCAACAAATGGTGGCTTGGTGTGTGTTTGCAAATGGGTTTCATTGGAAAGTGATGATTGAGTGCTGGAGACAGGTAACATGTGTGATTTCTGGTTTGCGAAGAGGTGTGTTGTGGTGCAAACAATGATTTGGTATCTTTTTGTGAGGAGAGTGTTGTTGTGGTGGCGTGAGTGAAATGGGACAGAAGAGGGACTTTTGTCACGGGCTTTTTCTCTAGCTCGTGCGGCACTTAGCAAACTTCGCCTCAAGTAAGCTAAGTCAGCCTAACCCTCACACTCACTCAAGTGTTTTGGAACTTTGAGAGGAAAGCGTGGAAGACTCTTTGCTTGAAAGCTTATTGTATTGCTTGCAAGACTTGATGGATTTCGTGATGCTTACAAATGGTGAGGGCAAGCCTATTTATAGGCCTTGCCAAGAGAATTCTAGAGATTTCTACTCATCTCTATACAATGCCTAGAACTTTCTAGAAAACCCTAGAGAAGTCTAGTATTTACAAGAGCATTCTACACAATTCTAGACAAGCCTAGAATGTACAAGATAATTCTAGAGAAATCTAGAGTTCACAAGAGTTCTCCACATGACTCTAGAGAAATCTAGAGTCTTCTTGCCAACCCTTATAAGTGGCAAGTGTAGGTGGCCAAGGGGTTAGTCTCGCGCGAAACCTTTAGTGCGTGACACAAGGGGTTAGTCTCGCGCGAAACCTTTAGTGCGTGACACTTTGTCCACCGGGTGACCGAAGAGGAAGGAGAAGAGGAAGGAGAAGGATCATTGGAGGTGGAAATGGACTGGAATTCACTGGACTTTGATGGAAGCAAAAGTGGTGTTCTTCATTGGTGTTGTTTTCATGTTACAGTTGGAGTTTAGTTGGATTTGGAAAGGGATTTTTTTAGGCATATAAAGGTCTGATTTTGGTTTGATAAATGTATTACACCAATTAATGAATTAATGATATTAATATTGATATAAACTTCTTTCTATAAACTAACTAACGATATTAATATTGATATAGGTTTCTTTCTACGAATTAACGATATTAATATTGATATAAAATACAGAACATAGGATGATAGTATTCATGGTTCAAGTGTGATATGATCCACATGAACACGTGCTGATCATGCGATTATAGTTTTAACATGTTCTGATCATGCAGTCACGATTCTAATACTTCGATCTATTTGTTTATGGGAACTGGGAAGTTTCTGCTAACTAGTACATGAAACCATAGGATGAATTCATCACACATCGCAATGGGCAGGCTGCTTAAATTTGCACCAGCAGACAACCAGTGGGCCTCCATTATTTTGGGGTTTTTTTAGTACTGTTGAAGAAAAGATTCTACAGTTATTGGAAAATAGGTGGCCCAATATGTTTGGTGCATAAGCCCAAAATTTGAAAAGGCCCGGCGAACAGCAGACGCCGTCTACACGGCCCACCACCTAACTGTGCGGGGCATGAATCCTACGGTTAAACAATGCTTGCAAGTTGCAAAAAAAAGTGTCGAATAATAAAACCATAGGATAATCTAAACTAGTGGGAGACATTGAGACAATTGGGTACTGTTAAATTTTTGTCCCATTTTACCGCCATATATAGGAACTTCCAATCAGTGATTTAGGAGTTGACTGCTCGATTTATTCTGTCGGTTGATTCCGATGGTCCGTTCCAACTTCCAAACAATTTTACATGTAAACGTCCAGGAGTATATTTTACTCCGTCCTTTTTAATATATATACAATATTTTTTTTTATTTTTTTTTTAATATATATTTAATATTTTTTTTATTAGATTGTTCCAATTTACTAGGCAAAATCCTAGGCAAAATTTTTTTATTCCAATTTATTAAAAAATTGGAATATTTTTTTTATTAGATTGTTCCAATTTTGCCTAGTATTTAATAATCATTTCAATATATTTGAATTTAATAACATTATCATATAAAAAAATAAAATAATCACTATCTGTTACAATAACCACATTACTCCTCTCAAACTGTTATAATAAATCCCACTATCATTAAAAAATATTTTTTTTATCAAATTCTATAAAAATTCAACACACATAAAATTACGTATCGAATAAAATGATTTCATCTAAATTGAGAAGGAGTAATTATAAGTTTAAGACATTTGTGTGAAGGAAAATACTGCTTATATATCGAGCCCCTTAACAAATTGTTGGAGAAAAATATTACTCCCGCCGTTTCAATATACATGCAACACTTTTCATCTAAATTGAGAGGAAAGAGTTATGTGTTAAGCATGTCGTTTCACAAAATCAAACTGTCCATGAAATCCATAATTTAGATCACTCATAATTTTGTATTGTTAAATACTAGGCAAAATCCTTTCGATCAAGACGATTAAGCAAAATCATGACCGACCAAACCATCAAGGCATCAAACTAATGTGTGACTAACAAAAGTCATGGTTGATCAAACCATCAAGATGTCAAACTAATGATTTGTAACCATTCAAAATTGACATCAATCAAGATTACTAACAAAAATCATAATCGAGAAAAACAATGATCAATCAAAAATCAATGGCCAACTAAAATCAATGACCAAACAAAAATAATGACCAATCATTTCTTAATATTTTATACCCATGCATACAATTTTATGAGTGTAATATCAAAACAACATTAGCCTAATTCCGTATAAAATATTGAAAGATGAAACAAAATATCTTAATAATTAAAAGCTCATGCTTTAACCATTACAAATCCGTAAATATATAAACTTATATATTAGTCATCATAAATTCATTTAACCCAAATGATTAAGTAAAAACACTCATATATTCAAAATCGATGATTAAACATGTAATTAAAAAACGATGACCGATTAAGATAACAAAAAAAAACTCATGATGATCGACCGATCAAGATATCGAATAAAAAATATGATTATTAGCCGATCAATATTACAAAACAAAATTATGACGATCAATTCAAATGGTTAACCAAAATTACGATCAATTATATAAAAAATAAATAATTTAAAATAAAAATGATTAGTAAAAAATAAATAATTAACGATACTCTCAATTTTGATAGCATAAAAAGCATCTACCCATCTTGAAAAGAAGAGGTTGGTGACGGTGAAAACGAAATAGAAAGTCGTCTCATAGTTGTATTTTGTTTGTTTGGTTGCTAAGCAAAGAATCCCAAATCTCACACCCTTCGTTCGCCTTCTTCTCCAATCCTCAACATCATCAATTCATCATCATCATTCATCAACATCGATCATCAGATCACTCAACAATGATGAATCTCACTCACTCACTCAACCCCTCAATCGCCGCCCCAATCCAATAATGATTAGAGCTTTCACCTTATTGAGCTGCCCCCAATCACCGCCGCCACTGTCACCACCGACACCATCGTCGGCGATCAAGATCACATTTCTACCCAACATCATTGGAATTCGAAGTTGTTCTCTATCTGGGTCGTTCTTGTATTTTTGTTTTTCATCAGTGCGCCTTCAACGACCATGATCACTTGCCTTGGTTCCCCTCTTGGATCTCGGCCGCAGATCCACCCCAATGGACCCGTCTACGTCTCGCCCTGCCGTCGTCATCGATAATGGTACCGGGTGCGTTTTCTTGATCAATTATAACTACCCATTTGAGTGGATGAGAATTGGGTTTGATGGCGTTGTTGAACTTGGGGTTGCACATGAGGTGTTCGATGAAATGCTTGAGTGTGATTTGTTTGGTATTGACTTGAGGTTGTGTTTTTGTTGCAGGTATACTAAGATGGGTTTTGCTGGGAATGTGGAGCCATGTTTCATTATGCCAACAGTGGTTGCTGTGAATGATTCTTTTGTAAACCAGCAGAGAGTTTCTAGTAAGAGTAATTTGATAGCCAAGTATAGTGCGGGTGTTATGGCGGATTTAGATTTTATGATCGGGGATGAGGCAGTAGCGAGAGCTAGGTCTAGTAGTACTTACAAGTTGAAGTATCCGATTAGGAACGGTCAGGTTGACGATTGGGATAGTATGGAGAGGTTTTGGCAGCAATGTATATTCAGTTACTTGCGGTGTGATCCGGAAGACCATTACTTCTTGTTGACGGAGAGTCCACTTACGGCGCCTGAGAATCGTGAGTATACGGGTGAAATTATGTTCGAGACTTTCAATGTCCCGGGGCTTTATATTGCTGTGCAGCCTGTTCTCGCTTTAGCTGCTGGATATACTACGTCTAAGGTTGGCCTCTGTCTTGTTTTCAGGTTCATCTGTTCGAATGTGGATCACTCGTTCGTTTTAGCATAAATGATTCGATTTATCTTCTATCTTGACTAGATCAGGCTTCAAAGTATTTAAGGTGCATGGAAGCATTGTACTCATTTAGTGTACCTGTGTATGCCGGACCGGGGGTCGAGTTCAGTTTTTCAATTATGGAAACGTTTCTTTTCTCAAGCTTGGTATTCTTTAAGTAGCTTTTTTAATGGAACTAGAACTGAATTGGTTTAGCTGTTAAGAAGGAATTAAGTTTTCTTTTCTCCAGGCTGTTGCTCCTGTTGATCTGCCATTATGCTAAATGCAACTTGAACTTCGTCTTTAGACAACATCATAAAATAAGCTGAGGTTGAACAGTTATAGATGGTTAACATAGGTAGAGGAGATTGTATCTTGGATTTAACTAGATTACTGTTGTGCTCATATCATCATCCTTTTTCTGTTTCCTTTTTCCGTTTTCAAGTTTGATCTTCTGAATTTATGTCTTTTTTTGTCACTGATGATGCATAATCTTAGTGTGAGATGACAGGTGTTGTAGTTGACATTGGGGATGGAGGCACCCATATTGTACCTGTTGCAGAGGGTTATGTAATTGGAAGCAGTATAAAGTCAATCCCATTATCTGGAACAGATGTTACACTTTTTGTTCAGCAGCTATTGCGGGTATGCTGCTATTTCTTTAAAGCTATTATGCCTCATTCCAAAGTTTCATATGATCCTTTTTGTCCTGTGGTGTTTGTGAGTATCTTATGCCTCTTATAGCCAGCACCTTCATAATCTTGTTTATTTATCTTTGGCTTATACTAGTTCACAAAATGTTGATGCCTATGCCAAAGAACTTCGACGTACTGATGAGCGACCAACTGATGTCTTTTTGGGAGGCCTCAGTGATCTTTTTTCCCCCTTCCATCCGTGTGCAAATCAGCATGAGCTAGCAATGCAATGCCCTTATCTTAAGGGAGAGACATGGATATTAGATTTTTCTATATAAGGGGACCTAGAGTTGGCGACGATGATGTTTCTATATAAGGGGACCTAGAGTTGGCGACGATGATGTTTCAGTAGCAATTTTTTAAAGGTGCTGTTTAAATTTAGTGCAGCATGGACACTTTGAATTTCTCCCTGAAATGGAGTAACTTGTTCATTTTCTTTCTCACTCTTAGATATACTTTCGATGGGCCTTGAAAACTTTGGCTAAGATGTAAAGAAGTATCAGTATGGCCTGATTTCAATTAATAGGCACACAAAGAGTACTGTGATAGTTTCTGCTCATAACAAAAACCGGGAATGTGTATGCTTTACTTCCTCTGCCAGATGTTTCCATGTTATTTTTCCCTTTTTTTATTCGAACTTTATGTTTGCTGGTTTTTTCTCGGTTTTTATACATATAATACAAGATACTTCTTCCATAAGTTCTGATCTGCATCTTGAGCTTCTACGCTGGAGTGGTCATGATATTCACACATTAGTGATTCAGTGGAATCATCAGTTTCTTTTTTGTCAAATTTTGATGTAGGAAAGAGGAGAGAATGTGCCGCCTGAAGATTCCTTTGAAGCAGCCCGAAAAGTGAAGGAGATGTACTGCTACACATCCTCTGACATAGTCAAGGTAGTTTTTCCTGCTCCATGCGTGAATCAAGAAAAAATCATCAGATAGTGAACTTGGGACTCAAGACCTTGCGTCAATGATTTTATTCAGGAATTTAATAAGCATGACAAAGAGCCTGGCAAGTATATTAAGCAGTGGAAAGGGATAAAGCCAAAGACAGGGGCTTCGTATACTTGTGATATTGGTTATGAACGGTTTCTCGGCCCTGAGGTTTGTCTCAGCTATTCTAGTTTCCCTTTTTCCTTCCATGCTTTCTTAAGGAACTGATAAGCATGCCATTTGACATGAATCACAATCCACATATATGTCATAGTTATAGCTTTTAGGCCCTATGGCATTTACTCTATTTTGCACCTAGCAAGTGCCTAATTGAATTCGTGCCCTTTTTTTTTTTTTTTGAAATGTTATCTGACCGAATTCAATCATTTGAAAATGGATCGGTTGTATATTTCCTTGTGGTTTCTGTAGGTTTTAGCTACTCTTCTTAATTAGCTCAATCACGTATAATTATAAACTTGTTATCTTCTTCCTCTATGCCTTTAAAAGGTATCCTTCCTTCTCCTTATAGATATCCTCTTATCCTTTTCTGTGTGGCATGATTCTTCTCACTTCATCCAATTTTTCTATAGGATGATTTTCTCCATCATGCTGTGTATTTTCTTCGTGGCATCAAGCCAAAAGCTTGAATTCATAGCCAATAAATGTCCACTAAGAATAAAGAAAGGGGCATTTCTGACTATGATTGCCTCAGGTATGACAATGTTTGCCATGGTAGAGTTTGAAGATATATTTTAGACCTCCATTCTCCATCTAACCGACTTTATCTTGGAGTCAACTCCTCAAAGGACCGTGACTATCTAGTACACAAATGGTTTGCATTACAATTGGAACTAATTATGAATCTCTAGTGTTCTTTAATAAATATGTAACGATTAAAGGTCCTGTTTACTTTACGTCTGGATCTTTTCTCCTGTTTAAAGAAACACTAGTTTCTGGATGCTTTATTTTATAATCACTTGCAATGTTGGAAAAGATTTGGAACTTCTTGCTTCGTGTTTAGAAGATTGTGCTTATCGTGAATAGATGGTGGTTTCTTTTTTTTCCTTGTTATTACTTGCTATAACTACTTCCTTACTCATGACTACTAGTTTCGCTTGTTAATATGTGAATTCCTGCATGATGATACTTGTCCTGATATGCAGTGTGTCTATTTGCAGATCTTCTTTAATCCAGAGATCTACAGCAGTGATTTTACGACTTCATTGCCTGCTGTCATTGATCAGTGTATACAAACAGCACCAATTGACACAAGAAGGGCTTTATACAAGGTAAATGTTTCAGTTTTATAGCTAGGTACTTGATTGTTCAATCAGTGGTATGTAAGAATTTGATAATTATTTCCCTCTATGCTTATATGATATGCCTTTTAGTTCCTAGGAATGTATAGGCGGTTTCCCTTGAAACCTTGATTGATGAGAATTCCTTAAACATACGCACAAGCTCACAAAAATTATGTACCATTAGGATGGTACCAATGTAGTTTTTTTGGTGTTGGGCAACCGAAAAAATGCTGTACAAATCGGATGAGGCCTAGTGTAGATCAACCATTATTAAGCTGTATATCTCTTCCATTACCTTTACTCTCTAGAACATATTTTCAGTTCTTTCATCTCCCTTTGGTTTGAAAATACTCAGTTGATGTACCAATTTTTTGAGGCTTTTCATTCGTGATGATGTCTCCTTGTTTGGTTTTTGTGTCCTTGTGGAGTTTTGAGCTGCTAACTCATCTTCTTTTATCTAGAGCTGCATGCCTTTACAGTATATCTTTGCAAAAATAAATAGAAATGCATTCTGCTCAGATGTTCCTGAATTCTCAAAATTTTTTTCTATTCTATATTTTATGCTACATGTTTTCTGAAGATGACTGGCTTCATTATCTGCATCAGAATGTAGTATTATCTGGAGGATCAACCATGTTCAAGGACTTCAATCGAAGGTTGCAACGGGACCTAAAAAAGATTGTAGATGCTCGAATCCTTGCAAATGAGGCTCGATTGGGTGGAGAAGTGAAAGTAAGCCTTCTTGTTCTTCTTTCGTTTTGTTCTAGTGTTTCAGCTTTTTCTGTGCTCCTGGATTTTCCTTCTTCACTATCACTGAAGGCTGTCTGTCTGTTTGAATGTAGTCACAACCTGTGGAAGTGAACGTAGTAAGCCATCCTATCCAGAGATACGCAGTATGGTTTGGGGGATCTGTGCTTGCTTCCACTCCCGAGTTTTTTGCTGTAAGTTCGCCTTCGATTTTTATCTGGTATGAGCTTGGGTTTATTGTCTTGTTGAAAAATGCTGCTCTGGATCTAATGTGATGCATAAGCTGAAAGCTGGTGCAGCCGCCTGAATGACAGCATCAGCATGCTTATGTTAAGTGTTTTATATTTTGTGCCCATAGCCTACTTTTGTATACATGCTCTTTCCATCATGCTCAAGTCATTTTATTGGAAACCTGCGAGTCTGCTCAAAATTAACCGTTTACTTGGTAACTAGTTGGATACGTGGCTCGTTGATGATTCATATTGTTGCTTTGGGTCTTGGATAGTTTTTTTCTTTGATGCAAAGGAACCACATGTCAAACCACTCAAATAATAGGGTAAGGCACGAAATGGCGTGGTGCATTATGCTGTACAGTTTGTGACAAAGAACTGTTTAGGCAAAGCCGCCTTTTGGCTTACCAGTTGTTACTCTACAGAGCTTCTCCCTCAAGATGAACATGCAGTTTTTACAGTTCTGCAAAATGATCTAGCTCTTCGATTGACATGCAGTTTTAGTAAGGATGTGAATCCACCTTCCCCTTCACATGAGTCGACAGCTTCGAATATTTAGTAGAGCGTGCTAATTATTGTAATTATCACGTCTGTTTGCACTTGGAATGAATTTGGCTGAATGCTCGACTTTATTATCTTCTTGCATTAGGGATTGTTATACCGTTCCTTTGAGAAGTTAAATGTGCTAAACCTGGTCTTTTTCATCGATATGCATCGCCATTGCTGAAAATTTTGTATGAAAATTCCTCAGGCGTGCCATACAAAGGCAGACTATGAAGAACATGGAGCAAGCATATGCCGCACAAACCCTGTTTTCAAAGGAATGTACTGAATACTGATGCAGATATATTCTTCAACTGCATGGTCTGAAGCAAAATATTTTCGGCAGATGTCGAGATTACGACCTTTATATCCAAAAGCTGGCATTACGGCCGGAGCACAAAGAACCAATAACTCTTTGGTTCTTGTTCAGGTGTGATGTAGTCTCACAAGCGGCGACTGGGGGTGGTGGTGCACATTACAATGTCCAGTGATACAGATATATCATCATATATGAAAGACGACGATTCTTGTTCTTTTTCGGGTTCGTTGTAATTCTTTTAGGCAGAACTATAGGCTGTACCTGCACATGTTACAACTCTTTTCCTAGTTTTCTCGAGAGCAAAATGAAGGTCAAAGTTTACCTCTATTCTTCCCTTACTGTGTGTGTATGAGTTAATGAGTACTTTACGAGTTCATCCTGCAATGCATTCACATGGAAAAAACTTCAAACCTTACGGCCATTTGATATCATTGTTGTTTTTTATTTTTTGTTTTTATTGTACTGGTTGATGAAATAGAAGTGTTTGATATTGATTTTGAAGCATAAAACAGAAAAACAGAAAAAATGATTTTTATTTTAAATTTTTTGTTTTGTTTAATTAGAGTATAACATTCAAGATTTTCTTTATCCAAACATATTTTATTTTTTGAATTAATTTTGATTTTTTTTTGGATTTTTTATTTGTGTTATTGGTTTTGATTTTTCATGTTTTTTATAACGATATCAAACATTCTCTTATAGTTTTGGTACATGGAATAAGTATCACTTGCCCTTTTACTCGAGACACTATGTCGAAAAGTCATTATCCTATAACAACATTTTTTCTATGTTTATGTACAATGCGGCCAACTGATTGCTGGCTACTTTACAGCCTCAAGTCCTCTATTAGCTGCACTCATTGGTTAGAAAACAATAACCTATCAACGTCTTATTTCAAAGTAGTTGGTTCGAGAATCCGATCATGTAAGACCTTCTAGTTGAAGTCATATGCTTTGTCATTGGATTACATGCTCGATAGTCGTTAGTAACATATCCAACGCACATCATACGTTGAATTTAGAGGTCATGTACACGTTAATGCTACATAGGAGTATTGCATTGTTCGCTACGTTTAATAAACTACAATAATACAAAATATATCATGATTATTATTTTTTCGTTTCAAATTAATTGAAATATTTTTATTTGAAAGGTTCCAAAATAAATAAATAAATTTTCTTATTTGAAAATTTTTTTCATATAAAATTATCAAAATATTCATACTTTATATCATATCAATATATCCTATAATTATTATTTTTTTTCATTTTTCTCTCTCATATACTAACGAGACAAAAATATTATTATTTATTAAATTCAATATGTATAATAAAATATTTCGAATAAATTGAAAGATAAAAGTATATGAAATGATGATTTTTTTTTTAATTGTGAGTGATCAAAATGGGCGATGATGATGAAAAAAAAAAAGAAGCACCCGTATAGTCCATTTGTCCGGCTCTAGCAGAGAAACAGAGAACCCAGAAGACCCGAAAACGAAGAGCACGATTAAACTTCTTCTCAGGTCAAATTTCAATCTCAATCTCATCTCTGCTCGAATCTGCCTCGCCTTTTCTCGCTGGTAAAACAACCAATCAAACCCTAGTTTTTCGTCACATTTTGATTTCATTGTTTATTCAATTTCGCGATTTCGTTTCCATTATTTTCTCTGTGTTTATCTTTGCGAAACTGACCGATATCTACCACTGTGTGTAAAGTTACTGATAATCGATTTCGAGTTGTTGAAGATTTGTGTTCTGATTTCGATTTTGATGGGTCGATTAGCTATTTCCGGTGATTTTGTGAGGTGGGCAGTCATCGATTTCGCATCCCGACTAAGTTTTCCTTGATGGGTCTTTCTGCTTTTTACACTTTCAAGGAAGAAGCAGTATAAGTCTGAGACCTTTGCTTGGTACTGTGATACCATAGATTATATGTGGACATGATGGATCTGAGTTATTGGTTAGTTGGGTGCTGTTTTAGGGTAATCATGAGAACTGAACTTCACTGATTAGTCTTCATGATGTTTTTGTTTGTAGTGGAAACACGCAAATTTTTATCACGTGAGCTCGACCCTTGGTAGATGAATGGTTTGTTTGGATTCGTTGAAGAACTTGGTCATTTCAATTGTAATTGTTTATACGACAATACTTTTAAGGCTCATATAGTTATCACTTATCAGTTATCAGGAATACTATGCGTGCAGATGCTTGTAGGGTACACTAGTTGTGGCATAAACATTGGTGACATTTTGTTATGAATTGCACTTGGGTACGCTATTCCTGACATGTTATTGCAAGGGGATAGAGATTCTGATACTTAAAATTCCGAGAAAATGTTGTAGGCAAAGATCTCTGCATTGGGACTTCAAGAATTCTATCGCCAGGCTCTAATAAATTGCAAATGTTGTTATGTTATGGTAGTCAAGATAAGATTAGTTCAGGCAAAAAGATTAAGAGTTTTTCCAGCCTGATGTCATAATCGACTTTGGCTTTTGCCTTGCCATTTGAGCTGCCAAATACCATTGATGTGGGAGGGAGAAAAAAGTGGGATATATGAGCTAGGATTTTTTTCTTCCTTGTTTGTGGAGGTTGGGGTGGGGGAGAAGGGAACTCGGCGAGAATGGACAGTGATGGCTGTTGGCCCCTTGGTCAGGGAATGGTTTGCCGACTCAGTCAGTACTCAACAAGCCACATTGTTCTTTAGCCTAGAAGATTCTGATTATCCGGAATGGGGACTTGCTCATTCATGTCCCATTCAAGTCAGCTCCGATTTTGTGGAATCAACATTTGGTTTGGATAGCAAGGGTAGATGATGATGTCTGGTGACAAATTGTTGAAACTTGGAAGGCATGGAGTGCTTGTGCTGGTGTACAAAGTATATGGGATTCCTATGTAATGTAGTATGTATTTCTTGATTAGATTAATTGGATTTGCTTATATTTCAAAGAGTTCTTCAGCTTCTGGTTTCGGCACCAATGTCTCCTTTACCAATGTACAGAACACGTGTATTTGGTTGATCACTGTGTATGTTACATCCTTGTTCTGAAATGTATATCTGTAATTGTAAGAGGACAAATATGGTCTCATTAATATAGTCGATGTATTTTTATTTTTTTTCAGCCTCTTGAAATAAGTAACTCTAATATTGCTCCTTTTGCTTTTCAATTTTATGGTATCAGTTGTTGCATTAGTTGCAATGGATCCAGCGGTCGAAGAGCAGTTGGACTATGGAGACGAAGATTATAGAGGAGCTGAAAAGATGCAGTATCAGGGAGGAGGAGCTATTCCTGCACTTGCAGATGAGGAGTTGATGGGCGAAGACGATGAGTATGAGGATCTTTACAATGATGTTAATGTTGGCGAGGGTTTCTTACAGATGCAACGCTCAGAGACAACGGGGCACTCTGCTGCTGGTGGCATTAGTAATCTTCAAGGTCAGACATCTAATATCTCTGAACCTAGAAGAGAAGCAGGTATTGCTGCTGGTGGAAGTCTGGGACCTGTAGTTGATAGGTTTCCAAATGCTGTGCCTAGTTTGCCTGAACAGAGAAGAGGTTATATGGCTGCTAATGGACCTGAGATTAGTCAAATGGATGGAGCCTTTTCAGCCCACGGAGGAACACATGACGCAGCTGTTGGAACTGTGGGATATCAAGGTCCATCGTCCATGACCCCTAAACCAGGATTTGCTGCTGCTGAAAGTGGTACAGTTGCGAATCCTGGATATGGGGTTGCTGCAGTTGGACAGATGATGCCAAGTACCCAAATGGCAACAAATGGAAACAACATTG
>JAOVYX010014708.1:0-31163 GCA_035668315.1 Drosera spatulata
CGCTACTTTAATATGTAATAAATAAGTAAACTTGTGGATCTAGTTTGATGATGCTTTAAGTGTAATTTTATTTAGTACTTATTCTAAACCCGGTTAAGTTAAATGGCCTGGCTAGGAATTGTGGAATCCTGGCGGTGGTAATGCTACGTGGGTTTTCTAGAAAAAGATCGAAAAACTCGGGGCATTACACAAACGACGGATGATTTGAAGTGTCACCTAATTAGTAGGGGATTAAGGAAGAATTATAATGTTTGGGGTTATTACGGTGAACAAAGGGGTCCGGTACCTCAAGCAGATTTTATTGGTCCGTCCAATGTCTCTCAACCCATGAACAATTTTGAGGACATGTTAGTTGATGATTTTCCATAAGAATATTATGAAGAGGCTAAGGCTCCAAACGAACATGTATGCCAACGAGAAGAAGAGATCTACCCATATGATTTTCAACCCATATGTAATGCACACCGCTATAAGGAGAAGAAGAGATCTACGGGTCATTTTGCTGTAAGTGTTTTGCTATATTTTTCGTTAACTCCTAGATTTCTGCGGTTGTATGCCAACAACTCAACAAGTGAGAACATGACTTGGCTAGCCTTTTCACGCCGATCTGATGAAATGAAAGCACACCCTTCTAACAGCGATACTTCGAAACACCTGAACCGGTGTTTTTCGTCCTTTGCGACGGAGCCACGCAATGTTCGTATGGAACTTTGCACCGATGGTTTTGAACCGTTTGGATAGTCAGAAAAAGAGTTCTTGTTGGGCCGTTATTCTCACACCTTACAACCTTCCTCCCAATATGTGTATGAAGAGACCATACTTATTCATGAATATGATCATTCCTGGGCCAAAGAGTCCTAAAGGAAATCTGGATCTGTACTTGCAACCACTGATCGAGGAGCTTCAGATGCTATGGGAGGTAGGGAAGCCAACATACGACGTTCATAAGCATCAGACCTTTCAGATGAGGGACTGTTTACTTTGGACCATTAGTGATTTTCCTGTATATGAGATGTTGTCTGGTTGGAGCATTGCTGGTCCTTTGGCTTGTCCTCATTGCATGGAGAGCACTAAATCATTCTACCTCAAGAATGGGAGGAAACATTCATGGTTTGATTATCATCGTCGTTTTCTATCATTGGACACACCTTTCAGGAAGAACAAGAGTGGATTTAGGAAGAATAGGATTTAGGCATAGGATTGTCATCACAAGCATTCATGGTCTCATGATCCACACCACTGGAATAACAAGACCTAAACCCATCTATGACCATATCCTCATATGAATATGATTGCATCATTCTTGAGGTTTTCCCTTAACCTAGCCATGTTGTGACCATATCCAATTGTTTTACACAAAACCACCCTGATACAAGTGCACGATCACTTCTTTTGCCATTTGATAATACACGTTATGACACTTGACACAAGGACACCTCAAGTGTCCAGGATGATTGCGATGGATTGAAGCCCTAATAGATTTAGTGATAAACAAAACAACTTTAAGAAAATAACTAACACAGGAAAGATTCTCACTCAAAAAACAAAAGGGTCAAGATTAGTAAATCAACAGAATAGAGATTTATGGATCGGTAGAGTACAGATATGCTGGATAAGAACTTCATATCAAATGGGAAGAATAAGGCATCATGGTGGATTTCAGAATACACAGAATGAGCCAAGTCATGTGATCAGAAGAGGAGTTTCTTTACTAAAGGTTATATGTTCTACTGTCAAGCATATCAGCAGAGGGGGACAATATAGCTTAGGATAAAAGATTCTACATCATAGTGATAATATTCACAGGCTGGATAAATCTCAAGTTGTTTTCATTAGCTTTGGATGTTGGCTTTTGGACACTCTCGAACGAAATGGAAGGTTGGGATTGTTTTCATGTACAAGTTGGACAACAGTTAGTGAATGTGCCTTGTTTATAAATGTGAGATGGCAACAGAGCTTCAGGAGTAGTTCTAATTGGAATATACCCAAGTGCTAACCTTACTATGACACAAAAAAGATCAAGCTAACTGAACAAGTGTTGCAGCAAAAGTCTCAGAGGCTCACAAATACTTGAAGGTGGTGTCTTATTGGAGGTTAATTGATTCAGTGAAGAAATTAGGAGAGCTCTGGGGAATCTCTTCAAGAAAGGTGTTTAGTGTTGTAGATTGCTCCAATTGTATATTCTGTAAGAAAGATTAAGGGTTAACCAAAAGCCCCCAACATAGTGAAAAATCTTTTAGTTGCTTACACTGACCACTAAGAGAAGAGTGGATTTATGCTTTAGAGTTTAGTAGAACTTTACTGTCAGAATCACTATAAATCTCGTGCATTTTACTTTTCTTTCAATTGTTTATTGTTGATAGTTATGACTAAGAAAAACTAGGTTAAATATATAAGCTTGAAATATTATATAGCCAAGAAGAATAGTTTCTCTAACTCAGTGGAGCAATCACTCTACTGAGACAGTAGAGTTATTGCACTATTATCAGTAGAGTGAAACAAAAGACTCTTGAGACTTAAAAATTGAATTAGCCTATTCAACCTCCCCCACCCCCCCTCCCCCCTTCAAGGTTTATTTTAGCAACTTGAGACTTAAAATTGGTATCAGAGCCTATCTGTTTAGGCCTAATAGTTGTGAAGAGAAAGGTCCATCTAGTAGACTATACTTGATTGTATTTTTGTATGCAAAGAAGTTACTGGCGGTTTATGTGAGAATGTCTCATCTAGGCACTCATGTTAGTCCTTCTCTATGCACGACTCATAAATTCAGTAACTGGAAGAAGAGGATAAGAATGCACGTGGATGCTATAGACAGAAGAATCTACAAGACCATCGTACAGGGTCCTTTCATTCCTATGATGGCAGATCCTGCAATTGTCAGAGTCTTATAGTATAGCCTAGAGGGGTGGAGGGATAGGCTATTTAAAAGTTTCTAAGTTAACAGAATGCAGCCTTGTCTTGGTAGTATGCATCACTTCTACTATAGAGTTACCAACTAGCTCGTAATTAAGATTTAAGTCCTTTGGACTTTATCTCCTTGTGTCGAAATGATTTTCTAGTAGTTCTAATTTAAAGAATGAAAAGCAGTAAAAATGATTTTATAGCAGTTCTAAGTTAAAGAATGAAAAGCAATAAATGACACAATAATTTATACTAGACGATGGTTGTCAAATGATCAACAAAAGTTTAGTCTAGTCTTCCCTTGGGGACCTGTTTAGTCAAGGCAAGAGGTGAGTTCACTACCTCTTTGTTTTGGCTTGCAAAGAACACCTTACAAGCTTACAAACTTGCTAAGGCAAGAAACTAGATCATTGCATAGACCGCTTATGGACTCTGTTGCAGATTGTGTTCTTGAGGAAAACTAGTGAACTTTGTTCTTTCAAATACTTAATTCAGTTCTCGAGAACGATTGCACAATAAACTTGGGTGCTTTTTCACCTTGCTAATGTATCTCAAAATCATCAACCTTCCCAGAGTGAAAAGAATACCCTTTTATTAGGCTCAGAGGATTAGAATCTGTGACTGTACTATTTGATGTTAACAGTTGTCTGTTTGTCCTTTGTACTATCCTTAGTGATGTTGACAAATTTTCGTCACAATAGTCTTCAACCTCATACAATTCAAACCGAAAATCTTTGATGTGATCGTTCCCTAAACCCTAAACCCTAAACCCTCTCAGATCCTATCCATTCAGCCTTGTCGTATTTCTTAGTCTGCTACGCTTCTGTCACTATTGCAAGCCAGCCCTATTGTACCTAGTTTGTTGTATTCTGCGACATGGCCTTGATCCTGAGACTTCAATCTTAAAACATGATAGATTTGTGGTCTTTTGCTAACCATTTTCATCCTAAACACTTATCTAAAACCCTTTGATGTAGACTTAATCGAGGTGATCCACAATGGTCTCTCATCTGTGATTTGTTGCTACTCTGTTGCATGCTATGATTCCTAGATTGCATCTAACTATCCTAGTTATCAATCTAAGTGATTGACCATGAATATATCATGATCCATAGTTTTGTTTTCATTTTTATACAAGTGGAGGGATTATACATCCCTAATAATCTTTTCCTTAATTGATGATAACAAAACTCTAATGTAAGAAACATGAAGATTATTAATTCCTAAAAAACCTTTCAAATAAATTATTTTTCAACAAATTTTCTGAACAAATTGTCAAGAACAAAGTTCTAAAGATTACGGGACGTTAAAAGTTTGTTGAAAGAAGCTATCTTCCTGCCCCGTGACCTTTATAACTCTTGTGGTTCCTATGTCCTTCTCCTCAAATGTGCTTGTGCTGGTCCATATCATGCTCACGTTCATGCCTTTTGTGCCTTCCATGTCTGTCCTTGTCCCTATCCCTGTTGCCGGTAGCTTCCTCTTGAAATTTTGAGGGTTTCTTGGGAGTCCTTCTTTTTTTACTGGACGTCCTCCCCCTGAGTAGTAGATTCCTCATCTGCACGTCTCTTTTTGCATCCTTGACCTGGCTTGCATCTTTCTCCCTCCTGTTTGCATTCTTCTCCCCTTTTTTGTTATTATTTGGGGGAGTTGAGGATTTCTGAGCCTTGAGTTATGCTTTAAGGGCCTCAACTACTTGCTTGAGAGCTTGAAGCTCGCAGATGATGGCTGCCCGTGCTGCATGAGCTCTATTAATCTCAATCTGGACCCTCCTTTCCAATAGCTTGATCCTTTGGTCATTGTTGGCGATGTGTTGCGCAAGTTGAGTTTGAGTGATCTACAGAGCTGCTTGAAGAGAGGGAACTTGATATGTTTGAGAGCTCCTTAGGCAATTGATGGCTGAGGCATGGCTAAAATATTGTTGCAGGTTGGTGCCTTTGCATTTGTTGTTCTCCTTCAGAAGTTGTTGACCAACTGCACCCATCATTTCATGCACATCAATAAATAATTTCTACCCTTCTTCCTTTTCAGCCTCTAGGTCTGCTGCAATTGGTTGAAGGTTTTCAATCAGGTCATAGAATGCATCCTTGTTCTAGTTATGCATATCATGAATATCATGTTCTAGCTAAAGGAGCCTTTTCTCACTGGTGGATGCATCTGCCTCTGGTTCAGGAGTTGGTGGCTTTTGTAATAGGACCACAAAAATCTACAGCTGTTCTCTTGGGGACGTGGATTTCTTGGCTGCATCAAATGCCTCCCTTAGACTCCTTGCTATGGTTCTGGGAATCATTGGTACATTGAAAGTTGATCCATGCAGTAGAGCATGTGCAAACCCTATTGATAGAGGGTCTATAGTAGTCGTAGGGATTCCAAAAGTGGACATAGGAGTGAAGGTGATGTTCAGTGGGGAAATCACTTGTCCAGCTGTTTATTGGAATGCTGTGCTACTTGGGAAACAGAGGTGTCCCGGAGTAAGTGCTCTGCCAACTCCTTAATAGTCATTGCACTAGAAGTTACTTCTTGTGCCGATTCGGATGTGTAGGAGCTTCTTCTATTGTAGTTATGATCATCTCTTCCGGTAGAGAAGCTGTTTCTGAGTCCTTTGGAGAGGATATGTGGCTTGTTTTTTTTTATCAAGAGATTCATTTACATCCTCCTTTGTTGCCCCATTTGCAGGCTTTTGAATTTCCTCGCCTGTAATCTTCTTAGCTACATCAGCTACAGACTTCTGAATTTCCACATCTGAAAGCGTTGTTTCCTTGGGGTCAGTGGCAACCGTTGTGGTATCCTCTGCTATTGCATCTAGTTTCTTGACTTCTAAAACCTATACTTGTGTCCACTTATCCTTTAGATTTGCACTCTCTTTACCCACTTCATCTATCATGACATCATAATTTGGATCGTCTGCAGGAGGTCTGTTGTTGACATCATCATTGTCTTTTGCAGGGGACAGTGGTCTGCCTGTTGTGGGTCGAGAGAGATAGTTACATATCTTCATAGTGGCTAAGCGCATATGTTTCTCCACCAACCTCTTGAATTCTGCTTCAACTTCTTCAGAGTATACAAACTCAACCTTTTGCAAATAAGCTTGGCAAAGTTTTACAAACTTGTCAGCGGAGTCTTTGATTTTCAAAGCTCCATTGAACAAGATATACGCCTGGTCAGGTCTCTTTTCATTTGTTGTCTCCTTTCTTTGGATTTGAGCCAGTTGTTCCTTTTCCAATTCATTCAGTTGATCAACTATTTTTGTTCTATTGCCATAAGGATTAATCCTATTTCTGATGGTTGTGTAACGCATCAACTTTCCTGACCTTTCATAGGAATCCAATTGACATTACTGTCGGTGGGACCCACTATGCATGCCAAGCATACTCATCACGTCCTGGCTTATGATTCTCCTTTCCTCATACCGCTCAATCTAATGATTCAGAGTCTCTTTGACGACCTCACATCGATTCCAAAGTAAAATATCAATTTAATACTTCTCTTGGTTTGTGTTACGAGCATGCATCCTTTTTATCTATCACGTCTCACAACAATCCTTGGCTATTGTAAAAGGAAGAAAGAAGAAGAAAACAAGAAAAGTTGTGAGGTAAAGAAGCTCAATAATGTGTTGGCACCCTTCCCTGGAATGCATTAGAGAAAAAAGAAGAGAAAAGAAGAAAGGCTGATCACTTAGATTTTATATTCCAATACTCTGGATTCAACACACCAATCAAACAGAGCAGATTAAATGCATAGATAATCTACTTCAGCATATTAGAATAAGCACATTACTCGGACAAAACAAATTCACCAATAAATTATCGAACCAAACAACACCACCGAACCTCTCCAACTTCAATCATTTAAATGTTCATGCGCATTTTATTTCGCGAATGTTCCAAATATGTTATTAGGAGCATACTAAACTCAAAGTATACATACTAAAGACTTAGACAAAGCTCTTTTCTTTTATGTTTATTGCACGGGCTATCCGATAGGGAGCCCAAGCCCTATCTGAAGCCTTGGGTCTCCTGCAGTGAGTATTGCAACAAAGCAAAACAACCTCACCGGATCGCTGCATGCATGCTGAGTATTCCCCCGAGCCGGTCCCTTTCACAACTCAGCATGCCTAGTCACAATGTACCTCCACCATCCAAGTCTTACAACCAACACATCAGTACCCAAATAGACATTTACATATTTATAGAATATAATTCAATCCATGCAATTTTTAGCATCAAACAGTACTCACGGTGCATAGCACAAAACATGCAACAACACTCAATATTTAGCACACAAAACACAGCAGTTGTAGTCACTATTTTACGTCAATCGTATTTAGTCACTAAGTCCAAAGATTCCAATACATATTAATAATACACATCGCCATACACAATAAATCTAAACGTTATCTTCTTAACACCACTTTCCATACGCACGCGCTCGACTTTTTGTTTATGAGTCAACAAGCAATGTCTCCAGCTCCTATAACAAAATAGGATACACATATTAAGGCATACCCTTGTGAACGATTGTTCACATTATGGAGTTAAGCATATTAATTCGTACTTTTTGAAAAACCATCATAATAATATTATTTGATGATGGCATGCTTTAGGAAGAGTATTTAATACTTATTTTGGTAGTCCATGATTATGATTTTATGTATTTATCATCATTAGAAGTGTTCATGAACATTTAAAGTTGCTTCGAGGTCAAAAGGGGACATTCCAACCCCATTTCGGACACTGTTCAAAATGACCCTTCGATGCATTTAAATCTATAAATTCTCATATACAACTCCGAAAACTATTTTATAAAATTATGCATAAACTAGACTCCATAATCATTCTACTGAATCAAAATTTCCATCATAAAAACTTATGGATAATAGCAGTTTACTCATTTTAGTTGCGTTTTTTGCTGAATCAAAGAGTTTGACCTTCCTTCATTAATCAGCTTATAACTTTTTACACACAACTTCAAATCCCTAATTTGTAAACTTTTTCAGAACACTTCAATATCTTTCCAGTGATATAACTTATGTGTTATAACGCCTACTATGCAATTTCAGATCAAAGCACAAAGTCAACCCTGTAATCAATTTTTACAGGTTCGTATATTCGCAAGTTTTGATTTATGTCTTAAATTTCACAAATCCAAATTATGATCTATCAATTTTATCAAAAACTAGACATGCTAGACAAGATATTATGATCTATAAATTCTACCAATTTATCTCAAATCCTATTATTTTCTAGGATATTTCTAATCCTTCATATTATGCCGAATGTCCAAAACCTCAAAAGCCGGGTTTTCTTAATGGTTTCTTCATTTTTTTTTTTTTTTTTTTTTGTTCATACAAGTTCTTATGATCACATGTCTATAACTTGTCAAACAAGTGATGCTCACCTCTTCGACGTGTTTTGGGGAAGGCTTGAACCTTGCAAGGTGTTGGATGATGGTACCAAGTCCTCGTCATCTTTCTTCTCTCCGTGAAGCCATGAGATGAAGAGATAGAGAGGAAGATTGCGTTCGGTTGATGAAAATGGTGATTTTCGTGATGATGAAGTGAAGAGTGGAGATGTAGTCAAAAGGGAAGTGGAGAGTAATAGGGTGGATAAAGTGGGAAGAAAAGGAAAGTGGTGGTGACGGGTGAAATTTCAAAACAAAGGGATAACAAACCCCTTATGTTTATATGTTAGGGCTTAATTTTATCCGTAATTAGCATATTTTTGTCATGATTTGGATAAATAAATTTTATATTCCTGTTGAATAAATTATGAAGTTTAATAATATACTAGTTTTATTATTTATTGAGATAATAATTTATCACGAAATTTTTTGGGTATTACAGGTTGGTCAAGATGGAATGAGCTTTGGCCTCTTTACTATGCTCTTCCTCTTTGAAGGTAACTTGTTTTCTTTATTGAACTGATCCAGCATGGCTTCTCTTTCAGGATAACCAAGAAGTTTCTAGTTTAAGCCATGTGTCTTGTGGCTCTGGATTCAACTGTTAAGACCGTTTGTAGGGCTGCATCAACTTCAACTTTGTCAATTACAGTTATAGTTTAGACCTCTCCGTCTATTGCTGTTGGTGTTGTTGATCAAATTGCTGTTGCAGTTGCAGTCGATGCTGGAACAATTATAGTAGAGATGATAGTTGTTGTCTCTATCGCGTCACTTTCTTAAGTAATGATTCTTCGAGTAATTATTGTCGTGACTAGCTGCTCTGATTGAATTCTGCTCAGGTTATCTTTAATATCTTCCATCTTCTTCCTGTTGTAGCCTTTAGCAAATAATTCCTTTCATAGTTGAGCCGCTGGCCCTTCTCTTATATCTGAATAATCTTGTTGGGCCTGTATGATGAGTTTCATCAAGTTCTCATCTGTACCAGCCATCATAAAACTCAATGGCTAGTTTTGTATCTTGAAAGACTGTAATTTTTGGATTTCAGGAGGGATCATCTTTGAAGATGCCTCTTCCATGATTTTGGCCAGTGGCATCTCCACTTCTGTTGTAGGGATAGGAGCAATATCACCTACTAGACCTCCATCTGAGGTTTCTAATGAAGTTTGAGCATGCATTGGCATTGCTTCGGGCTGCTTCTCAGCATTTCTACCCAAATCTTGGCCTTTTGCAGTAGAAAGTACTAACTCGTTTGCGTCTTGTACAGTTGAGCCCCTTAACAGTTGAGTGACTTCTTCCTCTACCATGGTTTCCATCATCTGATGTCCTGGTATGTTTGAGGTAGTCGTCTCTAGTTCCTTAGACTCCTATAGAACTAGCTTCCTCCTTCTTTATTTTGGAGGCTTTACCGTTGTTTTCTTCTGCTGCACCTTGGGTTTTACAACAGGACCCTTCATAATCTGGGCCTTCGTAATCGATGCCTTTGTCGTTGGTGCTTTCTTTTCCTTTAGCCTTCTTAACTTTTTCCACCACTTCCTTTAGTGGTTGTTCTGATGCTATAGAAATGGGATGCGTTGCCTTCCTTTTCTTGACAAAACCTCAGGGTTGCTTGACAATCTTCTTGATGTCTATTTACTTGGAGATTGTCCAAGACCTTCCTTTCTTGTCTGATAATTTCAATTTTGCCTTCAAGTGAATGCTGATAATTCATCCATAGAGTAGTTGCCTACCCTGTACTACCTTGGCAAGATACTTCATCCATAACTTTGCCCAATTTGACTTAGATTTAATCAATATAGTAAACATTACCTCCCTTGACATAATTTCCTTCTTTATTACGTCTTCCAGGAGTTTATGAGCTATAGAGATATGCTTCTTCAACGTATGAATATTTGCATCTCTGAATTCCACAGTGAGCATAACCAGCCTAGAGTTGTTGATGGTATCCTCTGATACCGTGGGTTCCCCTTCATTAAGTAGATCTTCGAAGTCATTGGCTGTGCTTGTGATTCCTATTTTATTGTGAATGTATGAGATTCCTTGGAGATCGTCTGCTACTTTAGTATTCTCAGTGAAATCCATGACTTCATCTGCATATATCCTACTTGTGACCTCGCACAAGTGTTTGAGTCCAGTTTTTTGGATGAGCTCAGCTATCTCCTTGACATTTTCTGGTTGATCGTTCAATGTATAGAAATCAAGTACAACCTTAGTTTGTAGGTTGACTTTCTTCTTATTATCCTTTTCCTTCTTCGATTGAGGACTCTATCCGATATGAATCCTCTTGGATGATGTTGATGACTTAGAAGGGGCGTTGGTCATTTTTGTAATCGTTTTGTTTCGAAAAGATGAAAGTTTAAGAGTGAAAGTATGAATTTAGAAAAGTTTAGGGTTTTGCAAATAGAGAGCAAGTATGAGAGAGAGGGAGAGAGAATGTTAAAGAGATTTTAAGTCTCAAAGTACTTGGGTTTTGTAAGTGTTACCCTTTGTAAATATCAAAAAGTAACCATTGTCTTTCATTTCTAGAAAACAATCACTTTTTTGATTGTTAGGAAAATTCAGGCACAGAAAACTGTAACATTTGTTTCTTTCCAAAAATAGATTACAGTACGTGGTTTGAATGCTAGTCCGTTCTCACTATACAATAGAGTACAAAATAGAGCATTTTGGTCTTTTATTTAATTCAATCATACCCAATCCACCATTAAATTGGGTGAATTTGCTCTCATGAACAGTCCTTATACAAATATCTGCAATTTATATTTCCATAGGAATAAATTTCAATTCAGTGTGACCTTTTTGCACATGATCTTTGATAAAATGATATCTGACATTAAGTGTTTAGTCCTTGAGTGAAAAATAAGATTTTCTGAAATTACAAGTAGATATGTGTTATAACAAAAGATTGAAACTTTTGAAAACTCAATCCCATAATTCAATAGTTGAGATCTTATCCATAGAATTTGTGTAATACAGCTCTCTGTTGCAACATATTTAGCTTCTACAGCCCCCCTCCTCCTTTCAGGTTATATTGTAAGACTCTGAGAATCACACTATGTTTTTGGTAGGCTGATAAGTCTCCTAATCGAAAGAAAATTGAAAATTTGTTCAATAGAAAGGGTAACGATCAATGCCAACAAAAGAATAGGAACTTCAATCCTGAAGCTTATGAGAAAAGCTCCAGCTTCCTTGGAAAAGAAGGAAAAGAGCAAATCATCCCCAATACAGGAGCAAAAGAATGCACCTGCAAAGCCCACAAAGAGAAAAGCAACGGAACCAGCAGAGAACAAAACAAGGAAACCACCGGCTAGGAGAACAAAGAAAAAGGAGCCAACTTCACCAGCAGAATCATCAACTTGAACAACATCAACAATGCCAACTCATAAAGTGCCTCCATCAACCTAAGAAGTTGAACAGATGATGATTCAAAGAGACACTGCTTAGGAGGCAGAACAGACATCGTTGGAGCCAATCATAGCAGAACAGACTAAAGGAGAAACACGAAGGCACTCAACAGATAAAATGGTGATAGTACCAGCAAAGCAAACAAGGACACACCAGCAAGATGAACAGACTGAGGCCATTGAGCAAAGTAGTGCAGTAACCCAAACTGAAGATGATATGTCTGATCAAGATAAAGGGGGGAGCTCTCCGCCACCGGCTCTCATGATATTAGAAATGGAATACACTCAGTTGAAGGGAAATCAAATGGAGACTGATACAATGGTTCCTGTTGTTCAGACTAAAGTAGCAGAAGAGCAACAATCAGCAGAAGGCCAAGGCAACTCTAGCAAACCAGCCGAGAAGGGCAAAACAATCATCAAAAGCAAAGTCATCAGATCGGTACAGCCATCACCGTTCACCAACGACCCTCTACAGTAAAGCGGAGAATATGGAGTCTTGATTACTGAACAAAGAGGACTTTACTCGTCCTTTGGTGAAGAGATTCCTCTAAGGCACTTGTTCATGCAAATAAACAACCCCAAGAATACTAAGTTCCCTAGCAAGTTCACTACGAAGGCTCTCAACAAAAAGGACACATCAAATCCAGCACCAGACTCTGATGATGAGAAGCGAAAAGAGTTTGATCCTTTATTTGAAAGATATAGGAACTGGAGATCAGTACTGGGAGAAGTTAGTCTATTGCAAGATGCAACACCAACACTACATGAAACTTTACTGATAGATCTATTGAAAAAGATGAATGCGATTAAAAACTCTTAATTTGTCGTTAAATGGTAACGGAACTGTCACAAAATAACGACGAGCAACTGTTATGTTGCTAAAATTTTGGAGTGAGTTTAGCGACTAATTTATTTTCTGTTGCTAATTTACCAATGTCTTGCTGCTATTTAGCAACTGTTTCTCATCTCTTCTATTCTAAATTGGTTTAGCAACTAAGCTTTTAGGTCCAGTTCGAAACCATCGCAAAATGGTTGCTAAAGCCCTTTAACGAGGGGAATTGAAGACGAGGAGAACGACAGCACGTGGCGCGGTGGGGTGTTCAGGGGATCAGAAATCAGATTAGGCATTGGCGACATTTCAAGTCTTCCATTATAACATCCAACAGCTGAAAACGATGGAAATAGTTGGAGAACTTTTTGACCAATTTCCAAAGTTCAGATAATTAAAGTGTAAAAGCGAGTAAGTACAGGGGGGGTTTTAAACTCTTTGCCCTATATGTAAGGATTTTAACAGAAAATAACTCACCTATTTTTATTTTTTTTATTCTTATCTCCATCTCTATCCCTACCCATTCCTTATCTCCAACACACTTCACTACTTTTAAAGAATGAAAAATGCATTTTCTTTACAACATTTGTCATTATTTTAAATTAGTTCGTTGACTCGTGTGCCGCAGTCATTTGTAGTTGTTTTTCAAACATTTGTTAAACGGTTTCTTCCTCGTCGGTTTTTTATGTCTATTTTTGTGAAGTTTCTCAAAATATTCCTATATTTTGGGTAAGTAGTGAGTTTATTATAGTTGATTCACTGATAAGCTGCTTCTCTCATATTCATAAGGTCAAAGTTCAATATTTAAAACATCAGAAAACAATCTTTCTATATAGGGTTTTGTGTTTATGCTTCAAACAGCAATCAATAGAATACTGCAAAGCAACAACCTCCACACATTTTCAAAAATTCAATTAACACTATCATAACTAAAATATCGATTGCACTTGTTATACATAACATGTTGCATTGGAGATGGGATAAGAGCATGTTCAATGACTCATGCTATTTTGTCAATGTCATAGCTATATTTTGACGATGAATAATGCAAGTTTATTATTATAATTTGACAATGTTAGTCCAATGATATTGTGGTATAATTTAGCATTGTCACAAGGTGAATGATAAGGAAAGTTGCACCTAATTTTATTGAATTTGAGTTTGTACCTAAATGATGAGTATGAAAAAAAAAAAAAAAAACTATCCTTGCTATTTCTTTATGTCAAATCTAGTAAAAGGTAAAATATATTGACAAAATGATCCCATTGGGGGCAATTATTTTGAGAACAACTCTATAGTTTAACAATAACAAGTCATTTAGCTAGTCCATTGAACTTGCTCTCACCATTTACAACTTGATCAAATAAAATCTCCTTTCATTGTTTTTATGGCATGAAACCAGTGTTAAAATATAGCATGAGATTGTTAGGACAATGTTAAAAAATACTCCCTCCGTTCCATATAAGAATAACGGATTGACTTGTCACATGTGTCGAGGTAAAGTTTAACACGTATACAACGAAGATCAAACACAGTTTTTTTATAAATTCATCGTAAAACATCAATGATTGTGTAAGTTACGTACTTTAACTTAATACATATTATGAGACGATCAGACGTAATTTGATATGAAAACAAGATTTATATTTATAAATATAAAATAATACAAAATATATATATATGTTACATGAGACCGTTGGAATAACATTTTTAAAGCATTTTTACATTATTTCTTACCAAATTATAGTACAGCATTACCATACTTAGCATTTCTAGTTGGAGATGCTCTTGCATATTATGGGAGTCCATAATCGCTTATTACCTAGGAGTATTATGAGACACTACTTTCTACTAGTTGTTCAGTGCAACGGAATACACAAAAATTTGCTTGGATACATCTTCGCAATTCACACATGGTCTCCAAATTCACGGCACGCACCGCCATTGGCAAGCAATTGAGGACCATCCCGTGTATCGTACTCTCTCCTCATGTTCCCAACCTCATGCAACGTTAGATATTCAAGAGACCGGAAGTTATCTTAGCCCTAGCATGAAACCGGAACTCAGCTTGACTGTAAAACCTCTACCACATGAAGGTTGCTGGACGACCGAACAACCAACCAACCTGCGCACAGGAGACATAATACATCGGTCAAGACAAAAAAAAAAAAAAAAAAAAAGGATCTTTTACATATGTTACAAAGTTGAAGCTAAAATCATTAACCAACGTCGATGACACACCTAGGAAATCCGGATAAAGACCTAATGGGAAATAGCACAGAATCCGCCCATGAGAAGAGAAACAACAAAAAAGAACAGCAAGAAGTTAGGAAGAGTGGCATAACTTTGTGAGGAGAGAACCATAAAACTTACCGTTAGCTTGAGTGACTTCAATGGGTCCTGATGTTGCATGAGCTTGGGGAGTCCCGTTGACATTGTTGGGTGATTCTCATATAAATTCAAATCCTTAAGAGTGCGGGGCAGCGTCTCTACTGATAGGGCTTCCAGCTTAGGGCAATGAGAGATACTCAAGCTAATAAGCGAAGTGAGATTCTGAAGATCTAGCCTGTTCAACTCCGTAAACCTCATGATCTGAAAGGAGGTGAGGGAGGGCGGGAGAGAACCTTCCGCAGGAAAGCTTTCCACGGAATCACTGCCTGCCAGTAGTAAACTCTGAAGTGACGAAAACTTGAAAAACCTGTTATCACCCAAACATGAGTTCACCAGGTTGCTGCAACCATCTATAACCAACTCCGTTAATGAAGGGAGCTGGGCAGGCAATATTCCATTCAAACTGGGGCAATTCACCAAACTCAGATTCCGAAGACGAGGGAAAACACATATCCCACCTGCAAAATCATCATCTGACTGCTCCCATTCCTCCCAATCTTTCATGTCCTCGAAAACAAGTTTCTCCAGAAAACTGAATGGATCCTTACAGTTGTAGAACTCCCTCCCTAATATCTTCATGTTTGCAATATCACAAATGGATAGCCTTTTGAGAGACGGCATTTGCCCAAGGAGTGGCATGGAACCGGAACTTAGCCGACAATGAGAAAGCTCTACCGCGTGAATATTGTCGTATGACCGATCAACCACCCAATCTGGGAATCTTCTGCCATTGAAGTATTGTATGGACACCTTTTCTGAATCTTTGTGCGGAAGTAAAGATTCAAGCAGATTGCTATGATCCCCACGGGTGAAGTGGTCGTAATCTTGTACGGCATAAGAGAAAACTGACTTGTCGATATCAACCTTGACATACAACAACTGCCATCACAGTCAGGTTCAGCTGCGTGGTTTACCATGGCAACCTGTCCTCCTTGCCTGTATCCCGAGCCTGATACATTTGCTTGGGCCGTGGCAACATCTAGAGTGAGACTGAATACCAGCCTCACAGAACAGTCTCTCAACTGACACAAATTTTGAGGTGGTGCTCGTACGTGCTTCCCCGATAGAGTAAAACGTCGGAGGGAGTGAAGTCCCGACATCTCGTAATGAAATTCATTAAGAAAGTCACAACCGTCACATAGGAGACGCCTCAAATTGTGCAGCTTGAACAACGAATGAGGCAGAGTAGCCACAACCGTATAGGAAACATCCAGACATCGAAGCAGCTCTAAATTGCCTATTTCTTCAGGAAGAGTACAGACTCCAGAGCCACGCAAACATAGAACACGCAGAGGAGGTTGCTGAAGCAGGAATTCACGAAGTATCTTGTCTTCCAATGACCACCCTATTTTATGAGCCAGAAACGTCTGCAAACACATTTCTCCCAAGCCCTTGCCGTCTTTACAACCATAGTGTGGTCTGCGATGGAAGGAGACATGACGAACTTTCTTGCAGTCTTTTAATGTTCTTTCACCATCCAATTGCAGGTTTAATGTTCTTTCACCATCCAATTGCAGGTGAAAATCTTTGTAGAGCAGTCGAGCAAGGTCATGCATCACATCATGCATTACGTAGACATCAACGTTATCATACGGCCGCGTGAAATACGATCTTGATGCTAACTCGTCAAAGCAGGACCTAGCAACCCCCTTTATCGGCTTCTCATCGCATTGTTGCTGCAAAAATCCTTCATCAATCCACAGGTTCACAAGTTCTTCCGAGAACTTATGGCCTTGAGGGAATAAAGCACAATAAGCAAAGCATGTCTTCAGATGTGATGGCAGATAAGAGTAGCTCAGACACAAAGCAGAAACAATATCATTCCGACCTTCTGATAGTTGCCAAAAGCTAGTGTCGCTGATATCTTCCCATACCCTATCATAATCATCTGACTGGAGGAGACAACCGAGGGTTTTTATAGCTAAGGGCAAGCCGCCACATTTCATAACAATTTTTTTCCCGATAGCCTCCATTTTCGGTAACCGGCCAATACCATGGTTTCTACTCACAACCTTCGAGAAAAGAGATAATCCTTCCTCCTCGGACATCGGCTTTAATTCATATGTATGGTTCGCAAACATTGCAACACGCTGGTCTCGTGTAGTGACGATGACTATGCTGCCCGGCGCACCACCACTAAAGGGAGCCATCAACTTCTGCCATGTCTCGCTAGATCTATGCCACAAATCATCCAAGACAATGAGAAACCTTTTCCCCCTTAGTTCCTTCTTTAGTTCTCGCCGTAGTTGAGGCCAATCCTGGAAGCGTGCAGGATGTCCTGTGAGGTTCTCAAGAATAGACCGGGTCACACGGGCAAGGCTAATTCTATCGGACACGCAAGCCCACGATCTCCAGAACTTTTCTTTCACATCAGCATGGTGGTAAACCAATTTCGCAAGTATAGTTTTCCCCAATCCACCCATACCGACAATAGCAATGACATCCACCTTACCGTTCTTCTCATGCTCAGGTGAAGAGAACACCAGCTTCATGATCTGATCTTCCGCTACTTTCCTGGCACAAACAGCATCGAAGCCCTCCCACGAAGGGGAAGTGATCCTGCTATCACAAACTTGGGCGTCTGTAGCCTTTTCATTAGGGGGAATCAATCCCAAGATCTTCCGCCCGTCATCCACGAACTCCTCTAGCTTCTTCGTTATCTCCTCGATTTTTGATGTTGTGATCTCTTGCTTGGCAGCATGACTGGACTGATGTGCATCATCGCGTTCCTTGAACCGGGCCTCCGTGTCAATGCGATCCAGCAGGGTGTTCGCATCGTAGATGGTGTGCTTGAGGTCAACGAGCCACGCCTTGACAGAAGGTTCCGTGAACTGCTTATCCTCCGCATCCTTCATCAGCGGGATGATCATACTACGTTTCCTCCTCAGTGTATCGACAAGATCTTTGTTGTCTTCGATCTCGCAGAGCAAATCGCTGGGTTTCTTGAGATTCGACGACCCCATTCGACTACCTGCAACAACAAATACAGGCTTTCGACTCATCTTCCCTTTTTGGTGGATCAATGCTTCGTTTTGCTTTGTGTTTCAGTCTGGAGATTGAAGGTATTGCTTGCTCTTGGTTTGGTTTTGGTGGTAGGTTGACTTTTGGATATGAAATGAAAGGATGGAAGTGAAAGTTTGATAACAACCAAATGGTCACTCATCACCTACAAGTCAAGTCAACCGGTATAAGCTTCACGTAAAATCAAAAGAAAAAAAAAAGGAAAGAAAATTGATTCTTGAAAAGTTTAACGAGTCGGGAACAAGGTTTGCAGAACCGAAAATTAGAACAGGAATCCTAATTTTGAAAAATGATTCCGTTCACAAATTCAACTGTAAATCGAATCGAATCAGACCAGTTCAATTCAAACTAAATTAGTCCTTTTTTTTTTCCTTTGTTTTTAAAAAAATGAGCATCACTTATATTTTGAGCTATATATTAACCAAATCAGGACTGATGCGACTAGTAAGGAGTGAATCGGATGAATCGATAATTGAATCGACCGATTCAACCTATTCAAAATCGATTCTGATGAACCATCGATTCAACTCATGGATTAGAACCAATTCCCTATAGATCGGTCTGGTTTATCCATGAACTGGTCACTTCAGTTCGGTTCTACAAACCATGATCAAGAATAGACATTGAGATCAAAATCCTGGTTTTTTCCGGTTTTTTTTACTTCTCTTTTTTTTTTTTTTTTTTTTTGGTGTGTGTAATTCGTTGTTTGTCTTGAAATGAGTTTAGGTTGTATGATATTGATGACTTTAGGATATATAGGTTTATGCAGTAAACAATCATAGAGTGTGTTGGTTATTTTTTTTTTTTTTTTGGGTGTGTGTGTAATTCGTTGTTTGTTTTGGAATGAGTTTAGGTTGTATGATATTGATGCTTTTAGGATATTTGGGTTTATGTAGTAAACAATCATAGAGTGCGTTAGTTGTTTGTATTGAGACTTGAGATGGATTTGGGTTGGATGGTTGTTGTAAAGTCAGGCTATTGTGGGTTGATGATTATTCGACAAGATTTTGCTGCTTGTCAGGTCGTGCTATATTTTGTGTATGAATGTTTGTCGATGTTTAGTTGTGTGCCATTATTTGGAGTGATAAGAAGCTTCGTTCCACAAAGTGAGTTATCAAGTTCGAGTGTTCTGAATGGAAAAAACATGTGTTAGGAGAGTTTCATGACACGTTTAGATACTCAATACATGAACTATTAGTCTTATTTTGTGTGAACTGATCCGTGTGATTTTTATTTTTTTGCTTTGCGAACCATGAAATTTTGTTTTGTGAACTGTAACGTTGGGATTTGGGAACTATGTTGTTATTTTGAAATGTTTATTTTAATTTTTTACAACGTATTTTTTTATTTTTTTTTGCACAGATTTTTGTGTGAACTGCATTGCTATTTTGTGTGAATTGTTTATTTTATTTTTTGCTTATTATGTTATTAAAGATGCATTACATAAAATGGATGGTGGATGCAGATGGAGATGGAGGTGAAGATGTTACATAGATGGAGATCGAGAGAAATGAAGAGAAAAAGATTGAAGGCTTTGACATTATGATACAAGATATTATATTGAAAGTCATCAATCTTGAATTGAAACAAGATGAAGATAGTATAGCAAAAGTTTTTTAAGGTAAAAATAGTTCATTTGAGTAGTGAACTCTACTTTATTTTTTGTGAATTACATCTTTATTTTGTTTGAATTGTTTTTTTTTATTTTGTTTGAACTGCTTCCTTATATGTGTGAACTGTTTCTTTTTATTTGTAAGCTGCTTTTTTGTTTTTGAGAACTACTTTTTTATTATTTGTGAACTCTTTTATATTTGTGTAAAGCCCTAGAAAATTAAAATCAAATAAATATGAAAATTATGATCAAATAATAGTTTGTAAATTGATAAACGGAATAAAATATGCGTTTCATCGTTTATAGTAAATTAAAAGTGAGAAACGAATCTCGTTTAAAAGTCTTGAGACGTACATTCATAATTTTAAAACTCGTGACGAAGTTGGGATAATCTTTTATCACGGAAAAATATGAAAAGTCATATGTTAAATAACAACATAATTTTTCGAGCGAAACAATGAATTTGGATTGGTGGGTATGGGAGATACGGGGTTAATTAATCCTGCGATTAAACAAATCGGGGACGTTATTGTATCGACCGTTGAATTAATTAAGAGAGTTCAGTACAAACCTCCAAGGTCAACTAACCAAAATCCCTGGGTATACAGCCAAGCAAAACAAAACTAGAATAACAAAATTTGCCACTCAAGGCCATCCTAAAATAAACTTCTCTACAAGATTACATCATATCGCACCAGGAATTCTGCACCAGGAATTCCATTTCTGCAAGAGCTGTGATATAAAAGAACACGAAAAGAAAAGATGATCATGTGTTTCCACCTCAAAGGTACAAAAGATACACAAAGAACTATCAATCAAGCCCAATCCCATAAGTCTGTCATGAGTGCATAGCCTTTGGTGAGCCATCAACCAACATATGGAGGAGTGTCTCGGGATATGGTGCTTAAACCATATTGCTTCGTGCCAATAGACCTTGGGTGATCTTCCTTTTACAGCTTTACATGCATCAGTCGAAGTAAACTGTTTGTATGAAGGATCCCATCCACAAACATCAGGCCCATTGACTATGGTAGGTAGGTTTTGGCCTTGGAAAATCTCAGTAATGAGTGGCGGCAGGTCCCAGGTCCCATGATTGATAAAAGATTCTAATGTAGCATGCCTTGGCAATCTAGAGTTATAAATGAAGCTATTTGGTATAGACTTGTACAAGGGCCCTAGCTGTGACCAGTGGTCGAACCACAAACTGATATACTTCCCATCTCCCACCCTCCATTTTATGTGATCCTGTGCAATGTGCCTCATTTGTAGCAGCTTTCTCCATCCCCAGGAATCACTTTTGGGTATTTTCAGGACCCAAAAATGGTCTTTTTCAAGTAAGTTTGCACATACCCAGCATGGCCAAATGGACCTATCACCTGCAGCAATAGACCATACATGTTTCAGATCTAGAGCTTTATTCCAAATATAAAGACTTCAAATCCCTAGTCCCCCTTCTTTGAATGGTCTGCATATGGTTTTCCATGCAATCTTTGCCCCTCCCGCTTGAAGAGATGGACCTCTCACAAAAAATTCCTGCAGATAGATTCAATTTCATGGAAAAAAATTTTGGGCAACATAAAAGTAGAGCTCCAAAATACTTAAATAGCTGTTAACACAGATTTGACGAGCTGCATTCTTCCTGCATAGGAAAGGCTTCGGTTTGCATAGCTTGATGCACTCTTGATGATCTTGTCAACTAGAGGCCTGCAATCACAAGTGGTTAGCCTTGTTGTGATAAGGGAGAGGCCTAAGTACCTCACAGGTAGAGTACCATGCTGAATTAGGGTTAAGTCATCTAGGTCATTTCCTGTAACAAAAATTTCACTTTTCAAAGGATTAGGGTTAAGTCAAGAGATACCTGAAAATAAGTAAAGTGCTTCCTGTATCAAAATTATAGACTCAGCATTGCCCTCACAAAACAATAACACATCATCAGCAAAAAACAAGTAAGAGATGGGATATTTTTTGCATCTCCAGTGAAATTTAAACCCTGGTTGCTCAGTTTTTGCCTTTAGAATCCCATAAAAAATTTCCATAGCCGGAATAAACAAATATGGGGCCAAAGGGTCTCCCTGCCTTAGTCCACGTCCATCACTAAAATAACCATGGAGTTCTCCGTTAATATTAATAGAGAACTTCACAGTAGAAGTGGCTTCCATAAACCAGTCAATCATAGTCTGTGGGAAACCAAAAGCTATAAGGACACGGTCAAGGAAAGTCCAATTAACAGTGTCATAAGCTTTTTTCATGTGTACTTTGAAAGCTACCCTCGATAAGTAAGGTTTAATATGATATTCATGAAGCAGTTCCTAGGCAAGAAGGATATTATCAGTAATTTTCCTACCTTTTACAAACGCTCCTTGGGCAGGGTCAATCAAATGGGTTAGGACAAGTGATATTCTATTGGCAATCAGTTTGGCAATACACTTGTATACACTGTTACAGCAGGATATAGGTCTGAAATCAGTAATTTTTGATGGGTTATCACATTTGGGAACCAAAGGTATAGCAGTGGAATTTACCTCCTTAAGCATTTGATTGTTCAGAAAAAATTCCCTAATAGCTTCAATCACATCATGACCCACAATATTCCACGCATCACGAAAAAATTCCACGGAGAAACCATCAGGTCCAGGGGATTTCTTTTTGGCTAGAGAGAAAATTACCTCTTTGATTTCCTGCGGTGAGATCTCAACCACCATCTCAGGTAGCATGTGATCTGGGACTTTACAAGCCACATAATTAGCAAGGTCATGAGAGTCAAGAGAAACAGGAACAGGTTTCATAAAATTCTAAAAATATTGTACAATATGCTCATGCACCTGGTTTTCATCATGTAGTTGCTGGCCATTTTCCATTTCAATGTGTGTAATCCGTTTCCTGTTTTCTCTCGCCTTCACATAGTTATGAAAAAATCTTGTGTTGTTGTCCCCTTTCTTTAGCCATTGTATCCTCGATTTCTGCTTGTAAAAAGCCTCCTCTTTGGTTCTCAGATAAGTAAAAACGTGGACAAGATACCTTTCCTCTCTCGCCAAGACCTCATCATCAGGAATCTCCATAACAGCTTGTTGGATAGCCTCCATCTCCACCCGAGCAGCTCGGACCTTAGAGGAAATGTTGCTGAAATGCTGTTTACTTAGTTCTTTGAGTTTTTCCTTTGTATTCGCAAGTCTGAACATGGTACAACCTGAAACCCTGTTTTGCCAAGCAACACGCACCGTCTCAAGAAAAAAGGGGTGAGTTGACCAAAAATGAAAATACTTAAACGGGGTTTTGAGCCTCCTTCCCTGATCTACCAACACCACAGCAGGCGAGTGGTCAGACACCCCTGGGGGTAAAAATTCAACCTCAGAAAAATTAAAGTGTGTGAACCATTGTGCATTGCCCATCACTCTATCAATTTTCCTAAAACAAGCACGTTGACCATGAGATCTATTTGACCATGTGTATCGACAGCCTTTATACCTAAGGTCCTCAATTCCTGCATTTTCCATATAGTTTCTCAGGTCATCGAAGGACGGCAGCCACTTATCAGTGCCCCCCCTTCTATCATTCACCTCCTTGATGGCATTTAGGTCACCAAGAATTAGCCAAGGAGATTGTTTCAAGATAGCAGTATTTTCCTCAAGGTTATTCCATAGGCTTCTTCTCTTAACAAAAGAATGCTCAACATATACGTAAGAGACGAAGAATTCCTTATGGTTTTCCCCAAAGGTGACCCTGCCATATATGGCTTGGTCCATTACTGAAAAGGGTCAAAGGATAAAAAAGTCGGGTCCCAAAGAACCAAGATCCTTCCTTTTTCCGAATGGGCATAATTTGTATAGCAACTCCACCTAGGTAACATAGCTGTAATAGTAGCCAGGTGCTCAGCTTCATCAACCTTGGTATCAAGTATACCAATGAGCTTAATCTTTCTCTTGGCAACAAGGTTTGTAACCTCTGCCTTCTTTATGGGGTGGTTCAACCCTCGTATATTCCAATGAGCTAAAAACATTAAGCTATACACAAAGGAAACATCTTACCATGTTACCTTCGTTACCTTCGTTTTGGTTGTGAGCTGGTTTGAGCAGCTCCGTGAGTCTTCTTGGGATCTCGTTTAGGACTTCGTTTTGCCTTCGAATCCTTTCTCCTTTTCTTGTCCCCCTTGCTAGCAATAAGCTCGGCAAACTGTTGACTAAGCAATGCCGCAATAACTTGGTCGTAACTTGAGTCAAGCCGATTTGCACCTTCGTCCAGGGAGGATTGAGTCTCAGGAACAGTCTCAGTATGTCCTGATGGACATATAGGCGAAATAGGTGCAGGTTCTGGAGTTGTATTAGGCACTCCAATGCCATTGTTTGCTTGAGTATTAGATGTCTCAGATTCATAATCATCATCATCTTAAGTATGTATAGCCACAGTCTGCATAGGTGGATTGCTAACATCCGCCTCGTATGTCTCCTCAATACTCTCGTCGTCATTATCCTCATCACTGGACTCCATAGAGGAATCAATCACAGCAACAGTATTAGATCTACGAGCTTCAAGAATAACCTGATTAACATCATGTATAACAAGAATGCCCTTGGAATTCCTTTTCCTGTGCACCAAGGTGAAGCCCTCTGATTCAGCCGTGCCCTGTGTATCTTCAACCAGCACAGATTTCCTTTATCCTGGTCCTTATTTGCAGAAAGGCCAGCTCCTCGGTTTTCCTCCACAGGTTTACACACGTGTCCAAACACACAACATTTGGGGCATACATCAGGTTTCTATTGGTAATCAACTCTTAACTTGAGCAGCTTTCCACTAAGTCTCATCATTACAGAGTCAGACAGGGCCTTGTCAGCATTCACTTCAATGCATATTCGAGCAAAGGCTATCTTAGTCATGTTTACTGTAAACGAATCAGCATACAAGGGACGTCCAACAAGACTTGCCAGGCCACTAAGTCCAGATCCTGTCCACAAGGATAAGGGTACCTTGTGAATACGTATCCACAATGGAATCCTATCACGAGCCTCCTTATACAGAACCAAATCAGGCGTCCACTACTATAATACCATATGCCTTCCAGAAAATAACCAAGGGCCACCCTCAAGGATTTTTTGCCTCATTCCAGCATCTAGGATTCGACAAAAATAAAATCCTGTGGAGTCGACAATTACATTTCCAAGGCCATATCTACCCCGATAGCCTTTAGCTAACCTTTCGACAGTCTACACCGACATGGATCCTGAAACAAAATAACCCATCAGGTAATCATTCCACTTCACAGCGGCTTCAGCAAGAACCTTATGTGAAGGTTCAAAGAACTGTATATCTCCTTGCTTTGCAGGTTCAACAAATGAGAGCTTAAGTTTTCTCTGAAGTGGGTTTGAGTTCATCAAGGATGCAAAAGCTGTCCCAGGCCTCACAAATCGACGAGCTGGAGTGATTTGAGGTCCTCCATTTACAGGTTCCTTCATCGGTGGACGGCTCCTTCCCCGACTTCGAAGCTGAGCTCGAACTCCACCATTCACACTTCTAACCTCATTCCCATATCTCCTTGAGGATTCGTCAACCACCAATTTGGTCAGATTCTGCTCATAGTGATCAATCCCCAGATTCATGCTTTTAGGGTTCTTCGCAGCAACAGTATCCAGATCTGAAACCCCATCACCCAGGTTTGAGTTCCCCAAATTCATGACTAGAGCATCATACCCAGACCTCCTACGCAACTCCCTATCCATCGAATTGGTCAGAATCAGCTCAGATTGCTCAATCCCCAATTTTGGTTTTCTAGGGTTCTTCACGACCTCGGTTCTCAGATCTGGAATAACACCACCCAATTCATACTGAACATGAAAATCACTTTCTCGAACACCATCCCTGGGCATCTTGTAGTGTTCATCATACCCCACTTTAGCCGGATTTTGCTCAGTACCTCTAGTTCCCAGATTAGGGTTCTTCGATGGCGAGGTTCTAAATTCAGGGAGTTCAGTCCCCAAATTCGCTTGGGGGTTCAGATTGGCCCGTTTGCTAGCTTCCATGGCTAAGGTGAACCCCGAAAAACAGTTCGAAATCAGGGGGAAGGTTTTGGGGGAGAGAAATCAGATGGGAGAAGAAGGTTTTCGACGATGGATTTTGATGTTTGGAAATCGCAGAGAGAGAAAGCGATAGTAGAGAGAGAAAGTGTGGGGTGGAAATGTTTAGCCATAATCGGGGACGTTATCCGAAAAATCCCATAAAATTTAGTTTCATGATAATTAACGTGAATAGTAAATTATCGTAGATTATAATTTATTTTACGGGGTTTAAAGGGTTGTTTGATTATATGATAGGAAAAAAATACAAAATATGGATCAAATATAACCCTAATACGCAAATACGGGAAAAATACGATCTTAATATAAAAATAACGTATTTATACGAAAATGACCTAAACCTAATTTTGGTACTTATTTTCCTTTATATTCCACTTAGATTAAAATAATTTTTTCCTAAAACCCACTAATTAAGCGCTAACTCTTCACTTAAGTTATTTTAGTTAATTTAGTTATCTATATATACAAGTCATTTACTTCCTCCAAAAATTTTACAAAAAAAAAAAAACATAATTAAACACCATTCCATATCAGATTATACTTGGAAAAGGGAAAAGAGGAAGGAGACATTTAAGGATAGGAGAAGAAGCTTGGTGAAAAGACGAATACGACGAGAATCCGTTATCACCATTGAGAGAAGATAATCCTCTTGGTTAGAGATTTTATGGAAAATTATACACCCTTTAATAAATCATTATATTAATATATGTTGAATCCTCATATTTTTAGTTTCTATCAAAGTTAATAAATCATGATTCGGAGATGAGAATCTTAAGTCATAAATTAAAACATGCGAATATGTTAATCTCTAACAACTGGTTACAAAGATAAATTTGTTGCTTTATATAAAATTATATTGGAGGTTTTAAAAGACAAGCCTTATATCAATGAAAAGGTATGGAAGTCTAGTTTCCAGAACAGTTTCCCAATTATTTGAAGTTGTATGTAGATAGTTATGAATTAATTAGTGAAGTAAAGTCAAACTGTCCAAACTAGCAAAAAATATAAACTTAAACTAATTAACTGTCATTATTGTAAGGTTTTATGATTGAAACTTTATGTCACTGGAAAGATCATTAAGTCTAGTTTCTTTTGAATTTTACGGAATAATTTAGAATTGTATACAATAAGTTATAGATTTAAATACCACGAAAGGTCAAGATGGACAGAATCTAGGATACTCGTTCCAAAGGCCGGGAAGCTCCCTTCAAAGGTAGGAACATTCATTTCAGAGGTCAGGATATCCGACCCAGAGATCGGGATGTCATCTCAGAACCTTTTAGACCGAGAATGATCGTTTTGACCCCCAAAACAACTCCAAACTCTCACAAATAGCAATAATGGTTTTGCACGAAGTACGAATAAACATGTTTAATACCGTAATGCAAACAAACAAATGTACTAATATGTGAATCATACCATGTTATAGGACCTGGAGATTCCATCCGTTGAGACGTAAAGAACAAGTTGAGCGTGCGTGTGAGGAAGTGGCAATAAGAAGGTAACGTTTAGATTCCTGGTTTGGATGGCGATACATGTTAATATACTAGTTGTATATTAGCGCGTGATGGGTAGTTTTGTCGTGTGCAATGCTATGTTGTGCTGTGTTATATTTGCATTTCCGTGTTATTGTATGATTGTATGGTAGCGCATGTAGCTTATCGTAATTCATGGTAACCTAACCCTGATAGTCCTAATGCTGGATAGATTTTTCCTCCGTTAACCCCGTATGTTATATGATTGTGATAAAGACAAGTGTTAGGCTTTCAAGGTTTGGCATACGATAATGGATAAAGGTTAGGATTAATACAGATTAATTATATAAATGATGGCATATTAAAGACGTACATGCAAAATAGGAGTGAATTCATGACAGACGAGATTAACCTCCGAGTTTGTTAATTCTACTGAGTTGTTACACTGTGGCTTGGTGAAGATGTCATGTTAAACTGTACAGGGATGAGGTGTTGCGACTAATCATCTTATACACGTAGACAACCTTGTGAGGTTGTCAGGTTGTGGGGTATCTCGCTGCAGGAGACCCTTGGGAGTCGTTACAGGTTGATCCCCTGTTTTGAGTGACCCCGGACTTTAAGCTTTCAGTAGAAGCTATAGATTTACATGTTTACCCAAGATCACAGTGTTAACAAGAGGGTATCTATTGTCTATTATGTATGTTAATTGTATGACAGATTTTGTTGTGATTTCGGGACATATTGTTCTCTCTTTCTTTTATTTTTGTGCTTTCCCTGAAGAGGGGGTTGCTTTTCTTCTGGTTCTTGATTTTCATCTTTCCAGGTGTAAGACTTGAGGAAGGATTTTGATTAAGCTGTGATCTTGTTTGTAATATTAATGCTTGAGACAACATTTCTAAGTTTCTGCTGCTTTAATATGTAATAAATAAGTAAACTTGTGGATCTAGTTTGATAATGCTTTAAGTGTATTTCCATTTGGATTTATTCTAAATCGAGTTAAGTTGAATTACCTGACTAAGGTTTGTGGGACCCTAGCGGCGGTAATGGCACGAGGGTTTTCAGAAAAGGACTTGAAAATTAGGACGTTACAATTTGTGAACTGTGTGATTTTGGATTAATGCAATGCTTGTTTGTTTTTGTTTGTTGAAGGTTTGAAAGCTGTGGAAATTATTTTAGATATCATAAATGAACCACCCAAGGATCCTGCCTCAATTATCCAACTTATGAAGAAAAGGACCGTGACTCAGGGGAGGAAAAAGATATATATTCGTTGATCGAGTTATCCCGTAAAACGAGAAAAACAAAATGATGCTATGTAAATTGTAAATGATATGTAAACTACAAATGATGTCATATAAATTGTTATTTGTTGTTAAGTGAACTGTAAGTATGTTGTATATGAAATTTGGTTTTCTACGTTATGATATGTAAACTGAGGATGTGGATACGTAAACCGTTAGTTTCGCATTATGAACTGAAATAAGTTCAATGTAAACTATGGATTATGCCACATAAACTGTTTCTGTGGACAATAATATAGTAAGACAATAAGAGTGCGATGAAATTAAACAAGATAATCTTTAATATTCAAACTTGAACATAATGAAAAAATATTAAAACATTACATTGTTTCATACGATGATGAAGTTCAAATGATCTTGAAATATTTTTTAATATAGCTAAAGACTTTATATACTTCATATATGGTTTGTTCCATGGGAAGACAAAGTTCACGCACCACAATCGTTTAATCACTTCGTTTTTATACTTTTACAACCTTATTAATGTTGAAGTGTATGAGTTATAATCAAGCATATAATAGGTGTTGATAGTAGTCCAACGTTATGTCATTTAAGACACTTGTTTTAACATTGTGAATTTTCACTTAAAATATTAATGTTATGAACTGTGTATTATTAGCATGAACCACAATGCTATTTATATGAACTGATAAAGGAGCAACATGAACTACAAAAAAGTTTAAAAGCGTGAATCATGTGATGGTTTAAAACAACCAAAAATATTATAAGGATCCCAAATATTTTAGTCTCGATGTGTTTATACATGTAAATCAAGCAATATGTTAAATATAGATGCTGATAAAGTAAACTATCATATGCACTGTGCAGAATATCCAATATGAACTGTGAAGAAAATCCAATATGAACTATTAAGGGCATCCAATATGAACTATTAAGTGTATCCAATATGAACTATGAAAAATACCAATATTAACAATATAATCTGAATCAAAAATCAAAATTAAACGCATAGCAAACCTGCAAAATAAATTGTGAATAATAACAATATGAACTATGAAGAATATCCATTATGAACTATAGAAAATACAATATGAACTGTTAAGAGTAACCAATATGAACTATAAAGAATATCCAATATTAACTGTGATTAATATCCATATAAATTGTGATTAATACCAATATGAACTATGAATAATACCAATATTAACAATATGAACTTAGTCAAAAACCAAAATGAAACGCATAGAAAACCTGCAAAATGAACGATGAATAATAGAAATATGAACTGTTAAGAATATCCAATGTGAACTGTTAAGAGTATCTAATATGATCTATAAAGAATATCGAATATGAACTGTGAATAATATCAACATGAACTATGAATAATACCAATATGAATTGTGAAGAATATCAATATCAACAATATGAATCGAATCAAAAATCAAAATGAAACGCATAGGAAACCTGCAATATGAACTGTGAGTAATTACAATATGAACTTTGAAAAATATCTATTGTGAACTGAAGAAAAAACAATACGAATACAAATCAAGCAAATCGTATTACGAACCATAAGCTCTTACAATCCATAAATCATATTCGAAACCTTAAAGTCTGCACGAATGATCTTACAATATACTAATCCAACATTATGTCAATCCATATGCAGCCACTTTAAAAACAAAATACCAATTATTCTTGCTCAGAAAAAGATATTTGTGAGGACCTGCAAATTAAAAACATCCATTGTAAATATGAAAAACATGAATAGTAATATGAGCATTATGCATTTTAAGTATGATAAACATGAATTGATAATTTTATTCAGGCTTCCCGCTCTGCTCATACTCCTTTCCCACTCTGCTCATACTCCTTCAGACGTCTCAAATCCCAATCACATGATCACATGGTTATTTTATGCTATTTATTTGGTGTGGTTCGGTTACATGAAGGATTAATATCACTTTTTTTCACTAAAAGAAAGGGCCATTTTGCGACGGAAAATTTCCTTCGCAAAAAGCCAAAAATTCGTCGCTAAAAATGTTTAGCGACAGATTAGCGACGGAAATAATCTGTCGTTATTAACGTGATCGCTAAACCAAAAATTAACGACGGATTTGTCGCTAAACCAAATATATAGCGACGGATTGACTTTTTACGTCGTTACCTTTTTTTTCCATATTTTCAATTTTAGCGACGGAATCCGTCACTAAATGACATTGTCAATTTGAAAAACTTAGCGACGGATTCCGTCGCTAAATGTCATTATCAATTTTTTAAAAAATTTAGCAGCGGATTTCGTCGCTAAGTTATTTCTTCGTAATTAGCGATGGATTCCGTCGTTAAAAAAACTCTTTCAATTATTGAACATTTAGCGACGGAATCCGTCGCTAATTAAGTTTAATTTTTAAAAAAATAAATCAAAATTTCAACGCGTACCAATACAAATACATGTATCTGAAACATCAAGAAACTCAGAAATATACAAACATCAATCAAATTGAACTAAAATTTCGAATTATACAAATGTAAAGAGTTTACAACAAGCTAATAGGCGTCAATGCCTAGCTAGTCTAACATCGCGCTACTCTGGGGGACAGGAATCGTCATCCGGAGGTGGTTGAAAAGGAGGAAAAGCTCTACGATCCTTGTTCTGACATGTGAAAGGATCCTCGCCCATCTTCCTGAAGAGGAAGACCATCTGCTGCTCCATCCTGGCCTAACTGTGTCGGAGGGTGAGGACTTCTTCCTTCAGCTGATAGTAATCCTCTGGAATCCCTCGAGAGCTTTGCGATTGACTCCTGGATGAAGA
>JAOVYX010014709.1:0-31150 GCA_035668315.1 Drosera spatulata
ATGAAACTAAAAATGCAATTTAGACAATTTAAAGGGAATAAAAACAAACGTTTAGAATAACGAAATGATGTGTGATTGCATCCACATCAGTACTCAATACTTTGTTGATCAGGATGTACTCAATGATGTTTTTGTGGCAATGTTGTGCCTGAATCATTGCTTCGATTGGAAGGAGGTACTTCGAGCAATATGCAACAAACATTGTGTTCTTCGTATTGGTTTAATCTTATTCAGAATGTAGCCCAGGCTTTCCGTGGTGGTATGCACATTTTAGGAAATCTCTTGTGCTATATGCGACTGAGGTTGGATTTTGATATATTATAAAGAGGAATGAGAAGAAGAGGATTTATGCAGTCTGTGCTTTCAAAGAGAATGATATATAAATGTTTTTACATCAGAAAGCTGAATAATACTCACACATGCGGGCAATTGTTTTTTCTTGAGCGATCTGTGAAGATTATAAAATCAGAATGGATTGCCGAGGTTGTTACAAAAATGGTACGTCGTGATTCTCATGTTGGCAGCAACCAGGTGACCAATCATTTATAAACCAATTATGGATTGGATTTATCATATAAGATATCATGGAGAGTCCTTTAAAAAGAAAAGAAGATCGTTGGTGGAGATCGTACCGAGTCATTTACAAAAATAAACCGGAAAGTCGTATTACGATGGATGTTGATGGCAGTACAAATCATTTTTCGAGACTCTTTGTTTCTTTCAATGCTTCAATCATTGGATTCAATCATTGTAGATTGTTGTTTTTTCTCGACGGCTTATTCTTGAACGGTGATTTCAATGGGGTAATATTAGGAGCAATGAGGAAGGATGCTAATAGGGGTATGCTTTTCCATGAAAAAAAATATTGTTCATATTGTAATTTTAATATAGACGCTCTGTTTATTTAAAACAGGCACTCTGTTTGTTTATTGTTCCCCTTTTTGACCGTTCGTGTTTTTTTAAAAACAAAACAGGTCTTTTTCCTTTGGAATTTGCTATGGTTGATAACGAGACGTATTCTACTTGGTGTTGGTTCCTTTTAGAGCTTCGACAAGTTATTCCTGTTGATTAAAAGATCAATTTTGCATCAGAGCAAAATTTGGGACTTTTGTAAGCATTCCAGAAGTTTTGCGGATCATCCACTTTCCTTTTGTCTTCGTCATCTCAAGGATAATCTGAAGGCAAGACACAGAGGGACTAATATGCCGACATCATACAAGGGTTATATTATTACGCTATTTGAGAGATTTGCATATGCCCCAACAATCACAGATTTTTATCATGAGATGGAAGAATTACAAAAAAAAAGGAGGCAAACTAGCTAGAGAATTTTTGGAATCTCTAATGCCAAATGAGATGTGGGCTATTAGTTTTGCTGTTAGGTGTCGTTATGGGGAGATGATGACGAATGCTACAGAATCTTTCAATGCTTGGCTTTTAAACATGAGGGAATTACCGATCACTCAGTTGGTGGATTATATCCGTATCAAGTTGATGGAGTGGCTCAACAATCGTCCAAAGATTCTAAAGAATGGAATGGCGTGTTGTGCCCTAGGATGCTTGACACTCTGAATGACTTGTTCAAGAATTCTCGTACTTATGCTATCAAAAAATCATCGGAGCTGCTTTTTGAGGTGATGTCCAAACGTACAGCTTTAGTTAATGTGAGAGAAAGGATTTGCTCGTGTCGCATGTGGTAGACAAACGGGTTTCCTTATTTGCATGCGGCATGTGTGATTGGGAAGTTTTCCTTGTCGTTAAACAGCATTATCGATCCTTATTTCTTTGTTGAAAGTTACAAGAAGAGTTACGAGGCTATCATATATCCTATTCCTTCATCTATTATCGACGGAATCGCAACAACCATAGATGTCGAAATCGCTCCATCTACTATGGGTAGGCAACCTGACAGGCCAAAAAAATGTCGTATTTTATCGAGTGACAAAGAGACAAGGACTATTAAGTGTACTAGGTGCAATAAGTTTGGTCACCACAACAGAAAGGCATGTCGAGAGGCGATTTAGTAATTTTGTGTTGTTTCATTTCTTTGTTCCATGTTATTCCCGTTTACATACATGTAACCAATCTTGTTCTACATTCTATTATAGGTGAAATGTGGTTTTTTTTTTTTTTTTTTATGTGTTTTGATGTTTCATTTTTGAGATAAATTGAAGAATTATTTTTTTAGACATCAGGCGTTCTATTTCTAATTGACATGTCACTCTGTTTCATTTAAATAGAGTGCCTTTATATTTTAAAATAGAGCGCCTGCTTCTTTACACTTATGGCACATGAGAACATTCAACAGACATATTTTCCACAAAAAAAATATAATGAAAACAATCATGATTAACATTGTATGATGCACAAAGAAAAGCTACACTCAAATTTCAGTATGAGACATTGTATCATACAGCAGCATACCAGCATTTCAATTTGTTATATCATTCTTGAGATAAATCAAATTGTTTTATTAAAGTCGACACCATCTTGGCCCTAAAACCACAGATTTCTTTTCATGTTGATGATTTCGGTATTTCTTCTCCATTTGCGATCAATTCAATCCAATGGCGTACGTGGACGCCGCAGCCCAAGTTTTCTTGAAATGGCGCGTTCCTGTTGATGATTACTTTCTCTTCTCCAATCTGTTGTGTACTATCTTCTCTCACGAACTCATTAAGAAATCCTTGAACATAATCTGCATACATGTTTAACACCATATATTACAACATGTTTATGCTTGAATGAAACTATTACCATAATATGTAAGAAATAAAATTTAACTGATTGTGGGATCTTACAAGTAGCTATGCATCCCTTGCATATGTGATTTTTTGTCTATTTGAATTATGATGTATCCACTTGTTGTTCTCGTTGTCGAAAACCAAGAATGTCCAATGGAATGCTATTGAACCCTTAGGTGCACCTCTTGTTGTGTTAATTGGCAACAGGTGCCACCGACATGTTCTTCTCGCAAGAATATGTTCTTTTATCCATGTGTCGATAATTTCTTTTGGTTTTGAAATCATTTGCTGCATTATATGTAGAAAAAGAGATGAGATTCCAGAATTGAAATGTATATGAAATCAAATATATCACATAGTTTTTCACTTACCCAACAATCTGTAGTGTACACGACGACTTGATCTTTGCAATTTCCTTTTTGTAGCATCAACGTCACATATGCATTGATAGCGGAATTAGATAGAGCATCATCATTAGCCACTCGCTTTATGTCGTCCATATCAGCATATGCAGCACCTCTAACCGGATCTCTTGTAACAATGATCAAGTGCCTGTAATGAAACCATGATTAGAGTATTGTGTCAATTAAAATCATTTATGTCATTTTTAAAAGATATATCATGACTAACATGGTTGCTCTGTTTTGCTAAAACAGGCGTTCTGTTTATATTACATAAAGCGCTCTGTTTTGAATCTTATAGGGGCGCTCTATTTGACACAAACAGTCGCTCTACTACATTGGCTTGTAAGAAACACTATTCATTTAGTTATATTTGCTATGTTATGACATCAGAGACAAATAGATAATGAAAATTAAACAATAAATGAGTAAGAATGTAAATCGAAAGTAGATTGCTTATATGTTCGACAGGCTTGACGACATTGTATTCCATTTCTGTCATACCTCGTCCGACATATAGGATAAAACGTCCATAGCAGTTTTAGGCTCTTTAGATGAACCATAAGTGTAATTACTCAACCTATTTGCTGGTCGTTTATAATACTCGAAAAGTTATATCAATTAAAATTTACGTATAAACGTAAAATTATACGTATAAATATAGTGGGATTACTGTTCATAAAATATTTAACGTTCGTAAAAATATTTTCGAACGGCGATAAGTAACGTTAATAAATGTTAATTAACGTTACGAATATAAATTATTAACGTGAGAGCGTTAATTAGAAACGATGAAAATTAACGATAATATAACGCTCAACGTTACAATAATACGTATTAACGTTAGAACGTTAAATACGAATGATGGAAAGTAATGTTGATATAACATCCGTTATTATGGTAAAAATTTGAATGCTCGTACATTAAAAGGACTGAGCTAATGAGATAGGAGTATAATTAAATGGGGGATAATTTTATTATTGATAAACGCTATATATAAGTTATTGGGATAATTAGGGAGATATTTGTTATCAAATATTATTAAAGGGGATAAAATTATCCCCTAATTTAAAACATGTGGGACCCATTGAGTATTTTAAATCTCCCCTTTCCTCATTTTTCTCCCGACACGTCCTCTACCTTATCACTCTCCTTACCTTCTCCTTTCACCATCTCACCCACCTCGCCATCATCATCAACCTCCCATCACCACCACTCTTCCCCACCTGCCGGTTGCCACCATCACCAACCACCGCTGGAGACCATCGTCGTCGGCCTAGAGCCATCGGAGAACCTCACAAGAATGAGCGACAACGAACAGGACAGCCATCACCTCACATGAACCACCATCCCAAGATCATCATCACCTCGTCGCGTCGGAAAGTAGCAATCGTGAGCAGCCAGTGACCACCTCGACATCGCCGATGCCTTATCGGACCACCAGGAGCTGTCCCCAACGTCTCAGAATGCGGCAGAGTCGGGCCAGGGATGGGTTGCCAGCGGGCTGATAGCTCCTCGTCGAGGTTCCTTATTCCTTGTGAGATATTTCATCGGGAGGTAACCTAACCCCTTCCCCAATCCTTATGTGTGATTAATAATTCCTCCATCATCTCCTTCACCACCAGTAGCTTCTCCTTATAGTTCATCAACCCCATCAGCAGCTGAGACTGACGATGAGTATGTTGGTGGCTATCGTTTGGGGCTTACATTGGACCCTGATAGTGGTCTTTGGTATATATTTTTTTCATTCAACTTTAATAATATTCATATGTTTACCTTAAAATTCAATTCCTCTCAAATATATGATGCTCGATTCCTTGTGATTTTTTAGGTTTCATGATCACTCTATGGTATCCCATGTCATGGAGTCGTTCGAGAGTTGTTATGCTGGTCCTTGGACATGCTGGATTAATATCCCTAAACGGGCAAGGGATAAGATGTGGGGGTACTTCAATACAAGATCTAAAATTATAAAATTTACATCTATTTATTTAGTTTTTATATAATTCTAATTGTCGTCATTAACCATAATCGTTTATTAATTTTGTCTTTGGAGTTGCAGGAGTTATACCGTTGGAAGAAAGAGCACACTCATCTCATCATGGCCATGTGGAGGGCAAAGATGATCGATCGAGTTCGTGACAACGTGCACAAATTGAAGTGAACTGTACAAAAGGGGAAGAAGGTCCTCTGGTGCGATGACAAGACAGAGAGGGCTCTTAAGGTGCTCTGGAACTCGCAAAAGTTTCAAGACCGATCTCAGCATGCTCAAGAGAACAGGAACAAAGTAGAGACGAAGCATTCATAGCGATCCGTGTCTACGGTCAGTGTCGCCTTGAAAATGATAAATAACTTATTTAATTAGGCAAATTCAATTTTGTATAAATTTATTTCTTCACTTTTATTTTACGATTGGAATGAATGTTGACCATTTTGTATCTTATTGATTATTTGTTTGCAGGAAAAGCAATTGAAGAAAAAATCGGAAAAAATTGAGGTATTTGAAAAGACACACACCAAGAAGGACGACGACCCAGACGAGGTGGTGTGGTGTGACGAGAGATCAAAGGAAACGACGATATGTTTACTATTTTTTAAAAGATCATAGCTCCTAATATTTTTGTTTTGTTCATATAAATGATTAAATTAATTGAATTATTTTTTTCAATCAAATAGCAAATATTCGAGTTATATTTTTCTATTTTTTTTTAGGCTCAGTATTCCGTACTGGAGAAGGAGCTCATGGACCTACTGTTTACGGAGATGAAGCCCGGTAGAGCCGACCGAGGAGGAGATCAGCGACGCGCAGAGTTAGACGTACCTCCAGGCGGCTGGGTGCAAGAAAGGGTACGTGTATGGTCTTGGATCCGCCAGCTCCATGTTCTACTCGAAGGACACATTGTTCTCGGGTAGAAAGGGATCTCCTTCAGTCGATCCACGTGAATTCATCGAGTTGAAGAAGAGCAATGTTGTGTTAACAGCACGTATTAACGAGTTGACACAGTTGGTCCAGCGGCTGTCGTAGCAGTATCAGTACGCTAACAACCCACTTGATCGACCTCCTCACCAGTCTCGGGATCCACCGTCCCCTGTCGATGTGCCCGACCAGACTCATGTGTTCTAAACTTGGATGTTTGCTACTTTTTGTTCGATGTTTTCGTTATTTGGATGATAATATATATAACTTGTGCAATTGGAATTATGATATGTAACTTGCATATATGGTTGATGTTTGATGTTGGTTTGACATCCCAAAAATATTTTCTGGGTGCATGGTTGTCTTTGTACAGCAGACGAGGCTCGAATTCAGTTTTTTTTTTTTTTCCAAAAACCATTTTTGTGATGGCAAAATTCCATTTCGTCACAAAATTCCATTTCGTCGCAAAATAATCCATTCCAAGAATAACAGTTTGTGATGAAATCAAGGACTCCATCGCAAATTAGCGATGGATTCCGTCGCTAAATAGCGACTACATAATGTTTTCGTCGTAAAGCTCATGGGAACATAGGCTACGACGAACATCCCTACGGTCTCTCTTTTGCGACAAATTGGTCGCTAATTAGCAACTGATTATTCACAACCTGTCGCTAATTTGTGACCGTCAATTCCAGTCGTAAATCCGTCGCTAAACACTATTTACGACGTAAATAACTGTCGTAAATGACCTGTATTTTTGTAGTATATGTACAAGTAGTTCCCTTGAATTCTATACCTAAAACTCGATGGAGTTGTTTGGCCTTGTTATGGATTTTATATATAACGGAATAATGCCACGTGTTAGCTAAGCTGGAAGCCGGGGTGTTACATTGTTTTTCTTTATCTTTGAGCCGCGTTACCATAGACGACAATGTACGTCCTGTCTTTTTCATGGGCTTCTTCTTCTCGATTTCTTCCTTATTGTCTTCTTCTTCATCTGACTGTAGGATTTCATCATTATCGTTGATATACAAAATATCATCCTGTTATTCTTACTCCTTTTTGATTTCATTCAGTGTCGAAGTGCTATCGAACAATGTTCTTCCTTTACTTTTCGAGCTCCTCTGATAGCTTAATCTTCTTTTCCTCCTTGGAACGAATGATTTCATTCAGTCTTTCATGCTCAGATGAAGCCTTCAATATCAAATCTCCGTTGTTGGACAGTTCTCGTCTCAATGTCTCCTTTACTGATGTCTCTTTAGCAAGCAACATTTTTGTTCTCTGTGCTTCTTGTTTCATTTCAAGAATTTGTTTCTTCAAGTCGTCAATCATCATTGCATCAATCGTGGAGGCGTTTTGAATCGTTTGTTTTGGTTCAACCGTTGACAACCTAAGTGTTTGGACCTCTGATCTTGCCACAGTCAATTGGACTTCAAATGAGAGTAGCTGCAACAAAATAGAACAATTTTTAAAATCATCAATTGAGCTGAGAACATAATAACGTGAAACAGCGCGTCAGTTATAATTACACAGAGCGCTTATAGGAATTGAACATGGTTAACCTTTTCTTTAGCTGCATTCAACTCGTGTGTTGTTTTTTGATTAATTTCTTCCAATGAAAGAACCTAAGACAAATACATGGTGTTTTAGATGTGATAAACAAAGCTGAACAAAACAGAACGTCAGAAACAAAAAAAAAAAAAAAAAACATTTTACTTTTTCTTCAACCAAGTTCATCCCAAGTAGTGCACTTACGCTTTTCTCCTTCTCCGTTTCTATCAGATTATTTGATTCTTCAACCTAACAAGCAATTGTTCAAGGTTACTTTTAAAAAAACTATAACTTAAATGATAAGAGAAGAGAACATCAATTGTGCAAGTAATTTACCTTTTCCTCAAGCAAATAAATTTGTTTTGTGGTTTCCATATATCTCTCCCTGAATGAAATATTTTCTCTTTTAACTTTTTGTAGTTGTTTGCTCAACAACATTATTTTGATCGGTTTAATATGCTTTATGAGTAGATCAAAAGATGATATGTCATCTTCATTGTTTTCACTGTTGCAGCTCCTTTTCGTGGATTGACTTGAACTGAAACTATCATTTCTTACTCTAAACTCAAAATCTTAGACATTTGGTCCTTAAGTTTGAGTTTCTTCGCTGTAAACTTCGTCTTCATCTTCATGCCATTCAATTTCAGCAGCCCCAAGCCGTATTCTGCCCTTTCATGCTCCGTTGGATTCAATTCATCGAATATCAACTGTTATTTTAAAATCGCAAATGTTAGTTCATATTTTTCAATATCAAATGATAACAATAGACTAAATCTCAATTTTTATTACCTTTTCGGTCTCAAAGGTAGACGCGGCGGTATTTATGTCTTTAGATAAATCTTTCAGATTTCACTTTGTACACCTTAAAATCACTTCATCCTCGTCTTCTTCATGTGGATATATCACATTCGTTTTCTTCATAAACCAATACTATCATTCCAATAATGATGATGATGATGATGATTATCATAATCAAATACATTAAGAACAAGCTCTATCATATAATAGAGCACCTACATTACTACAAACAGAGCACCTATTATGAATTTGCCAATATCAACAAAAAAGAGCGCCTTCATTACTAAAACAGAGCGCCATAAGGCATATTGGTGCATGAAAGATAAACAGAGCACATATTGAAAAAACAAACAGTGTGACATTGTAAAATTACCTAGAGGTATCTGTAAGACATATCCAATGACCTTTTTCAAAATCGAAATATTTTCTTCGAGCGACTTTGTCAATTTTCGAAAAAAGTATGATATCCAATTGTAATCACACATTTGATCCATATCTGTTACAAAGTTGCAGTAACCCCAATTCAAAGATGGCTTTGACGTGGTTATGAAGAACGTGTTCAGAATGTACAGCATGAGAAGTCGGGCTGTGTCCTCGTAAGCGTGCTCTTCAGTCCCTCTCGATGCTGCTATGAGTGTACCTTTAATCTTTTTTGTCATCAACTCCTTGTCCTTTCTGTCTCATTGGTTTCGACTTGGAAACCTTCATTGCAAGGATTTGGAATCCTATACAATATCTAGTAGTCCTCCGTTATCTATGTTCTTTTCGTCATTGACCATACCGAAAATCAATTTCATGTCCATCTCGTCTAAGCGGAAGTCATGATCTCCAAATGTGAATGTCGACTCGCCTTTGTTGTTTTCTGATATGATCTGTTGAACGCATATGTTGCTCTTTCAACACTTTTCTAATGTCAACTTTCCATCCAGGATTGTCTTCAACAAATGCCAGAAAGGGATCTTTTGCATCTTCGTCATGTGCTCGTCTATAACTATGATCTCATTTTTAGCAATAAGTTTCACAACTAGTGCTAAATTGCTTTTGTATTGTCACGTCATTTGAACTGTTCCAAAATACGTATGAATATGAAGTTAGTGAATAAACAACTTCAGTAAAAAAAAAATTATTTCTTTCTGATTTCGATTCAAAATTACACGTAATCGAAAATTCACCCATCAATTAATTATCAAAAAAAAAATCAAATCAAACATTGTTCCCTAATATCTTCCCCTCTTCCATATGAGTAAATCCACACTATCGTTCGTCATCGTTGCCATCATCGCCTTCGTCGTAGTCGGAACAAACAGTGCCCCGTCGTTATAGAACAGCGCGTCATCTATCATCTCCTCAATGCTAAACAGTGCATCGTCGTTATAGAACAGTGCATCATCAATCATCTCATCGATGCTAAAGAGTAACTATCATCGCGTTCTTCATAGTCTGATCAAAAGTACCTTTGAATCCAATAAACAGTGCACCAATGCATACAAAAACAATGTCGTTATCAGTCATCTCCTCAAAGTTAAACAACAAAACAATACAACCCTTCATGAAAGCACTACGCCACAAGGAAGAGGGATGCGGGTCAGCGTTGTTAATGATGTTTCCATTGGTGTTATGTTCGAGTGGAGATTTATGTTATCGCGCAATCCTCATCGTCGTCATCGTCGATTGTCGTTGCTGACATTGTACTCGTTATGTTGGTGTTTGATGATACGGAGAAAAAGGATGTTGTGATGGAGTTAGAGAGGATTGAAGTCATAGTAGTGATCAATCAGATTTGATAGAAAAAGTCTATCGAGATTTATGATAGAAGAGAGACATATTATTTAGATAAAGATGATCAATCAGATTCAATAAAAAAAAAAATGAGAATTACAATGTAAAAGAAAAACATATATTCTCTAGGGCCATATCTAGTTATTAAGATATTTTTTGAAAAAAAAATTGACCAATTGGTAATTAATAATCATCTATCACTAATTGGTAAACAAGATCAAATATTGACACTTATTAGCAATTCTCACTTTTGAAAATTAACATTGTTTGAAAATGGAAGTAATTGCACTCCACACGATCAAATGTCTCTTGGATAGGGCCACCAATAAATGGCCCTACGTTGGAACTGTCGGAGACTTGGGAACTCCTGGACAGTTCGAACTCTTAAGGATGTCCTTAGGAGAGTAAAACCCCACCTAGTTTTCCTTCTAGAGACTAGGTTGCGCTCTGATGATATAGAGCATATAAAGCGCAAGACAAACCTCAGAAACGGAATTACTCGGGATGTAGACGAAAGGAGTGGTGGCCTTATGCTGTTATGGGATGACGAGCTATCAGTTACTATCAGACACATATCGAAGTACTATATTGACGCCTACATAGAGGGGTACAATTGGTGGCCGAGATGGAGGTTTACTGGCTTTTATGGGGAGCCACAAACAAATCTCCGACATGGAGCATGGACAACGCTCACGAACCTTTCAGAGGATTCAAACATACCTGGGCTATGTAACGGGGACTTAAACGAGATTTTGTTCAACTCAGAAAAGCAAGGGGGCTTGCAACGCCAACCGCGACTGATGCTAACATGGAGAAATATGTGGAACTCGAAAACGAACTCGACAACCTACTAGAAAAAGAAGAATCCTATTGGGCGCAAAGAAGCAGAATCACTTGGCTTCAAGAAAAGGGACCTAAACACCTCCTTTTTTCACAGCCAAGCTTCACGACGCAGAGCGAGAAACAAGGTCTCTGGCATTGAAGATGACTCAGGGCAATGGAGGACGAGGTTTGAGGAAATAGAAAAGGTGTTCTCTCAGTACTTTACCAGCCAGTTATCGTCGCAAGGTTCATTTGATGAAGGATTTGAAGGGCCTTCCTGGTGATCGACTCTCTCACAAGAAAATAAGATGCTGCTAGACAGTCCATTTACAGAAGCAGATGTGAATGAGGCACTAAATCAGATGTCGAGCAGAAAATCATCAGGCCGGACGGTTTAAGTGCCCAATTCTTCAAGACACATTGGAACATTATTGGCGATGATGTCAAACAGCTGGTTCTTGGATTCCTAAATGGCGTCATGGACATCACACCCATCAACCACACATATATTGTACTGTTGCCGAAAGTGAAGTACCCTAAAAAACCCTCTCAATTTAGACCTATTAGTTTGTGCAATGTTATTTATAAGCTCATCTCTCGGTTGAAAAAGGTGTTGCCCGCTGTTATTTCATATTCGCAAGGAGCTTTTATTGAGGGCAGACTCATCACGGACAATGTGACAGCCGCTTTCGAGACAATGCATTATATAAAAAATAAAACAACAGGCAAGTCGGGATTCTATGCGCTGAAGCTAGACATGGCTAAGGCATTCGACTTATTCTCTGTGTTTTCTAAAAAAGGTCCTAGAGCTGATGGGGTTCTCAGACAGGTGGACTAATCTCATCATGCAGTGCGTCACAACAGTGTTATTCTCTGTGCCACTTAATGGTTGTCCCTTGCCCCCCGTCAAGCCATCTAGAGGAATCAGACAGGGAGACCCACTCTCCCCATTTTTGTTCATTATTTGTGCGGAGGCCCTATCGTATCTAATCAACAAAAGCATCACAGGTGGGGCGCTGGGAGGCGTTGCTGTATGTCGGGGTGCCCCTAAGGTATCTCACTTGCTCTTTGCCGATGACAGTGTCCTGTTCGGCAAAGCAGTTAGGGAGGAGGTTGCAACGATACAAAGGATACTAACTGAGTATGAAAAAGCTTCCGGACAGAAGATCAACAGAGACAAATCCGTCATGTGCTTTAGCCCTTGTACTCCAGTTGCAATAAGGGAAGAACTGTCATGTATCCAAGGGGTGCAAGTGAAGGCGGATATGGGCAATTACTTAGGTATGCCTACAGTGGTGGGGAGCTCAAGGAAGATAATTTTTGCTGGAGTTAAGGACAGGATGAAGGCGGCTCTACTTAGGTGGAATAATAAGCTGCTCTCAGCTGCTGGACGTAAGGTCCTAATTAAAGCCCACCCTACAAGCAATCCCGACTTATATCTTAAGTTGCTTTCGGGTTCTAGAAATGATTGTCGATGAATTCCACCGGGAATTCAATAAATTCATATGGGGCTCGAGTGTGGACAAAAAGAGAGTACACTGGCACCGATGGGAAAAGTTGTGCGTGTCGAAGGGTAAAGGGGGCCTAGGCTTCCGAGAACTCGGGTGCTTCAACGATGCCCTATTAGCAAAGCAACTATGGCGCATCATCAAAGAACCAAGCTCTCTTGCATCCAGGATTTTAAAAGCAAAGGTATTTCCCAAGGAACGATCTGTTCTCGTTGGGGTTGGGCCACAATCCCTCATACATATGGAGGAGTATATGGTCTACTATGGGTTTACTACGCGACGGTCTAAGATGGAGGGTCGGCTCGGACAAGCACATCAAGATTATCGATGACCCTTGGCTACCAAACATACCTGGCTGTCCAATCTCTGGAACGATACCTGGCCTCTCCCCTCAAGCAACGGTTGTCAACCTGATTGATCAGAACATAAGAGAGTGGAATCAACAGTAACTGTTCCCAGGGGATATCACAAAAGAAATACTAAGCATCCCAATTGGTCTCCCAAACCGAAGAGACACCCTGCTTTGGAAACATGAGGCCAAGGGACAATTCACAGTTCGTTCAGACTACCACAGAGCTTTCGAATTCCGATTTGATGAACTGGAGAAGGACTGGGTTGCATCGATTCCTGATCTGGACTGGCGTTGACTTTGGGATCTACCTGTTCAGTCCCGAGTCCGCTCCTTCTTGTGGAGAGTTTGCACAAACAGCTTACCCGTCGTCGATAATCTACGAGAACGAGGAATGGTGATTGAACAGGGATGTCGTGGTTACGGCGAGGCGAATGAATCCCTACTCCACTGTTTGAGTCAATGTCCTAAAGCAGCAGAAATCTGGCATGCAAGCCCCTTCAACCCGTCAATCCCGCAGAGCTTGCTTTCAGCACCGGATTGGATAGCACTGCTCATGAGATCGAACCACACGCAATAGATGGCCCAAATCGCCGCCGTGTTGTATGGCCTGTGGAGAAATTGTAACCAGCGTTTTCATGGCGGGAGGCGCAAACTCCATACGCGCTGATGAAGGCGGCCCTGTCTTCAATGAAGGAATTTACTTGCTCTAGATCTATGCTGGAGCAGAAAGGAGGTCGAAAGGCTGAGAAGGAAAAGAAGAAATGGGAACCGTGTATAAAATTAATGTGAATTAATGTGGATGTTTCAATAAATCCAAATGGTCATGCTGGGTTTGGGACCTTTACTCGTGACAGTGGTGGGAACATGCACAGAGAAAGGGGGCAGACTTTGCAACGCATTGCATACCAATACTGTGAATAACGAATAACGATGTTATTCACAGGACTGGTATTGAGCTTGCTCGAGACCTCAGCTCAGACATGTGTCACTAGAAGGGGACCGTCAGTACGCTGTTTGTATGTTCCAAGGAGGCAAACCTGACCTTTCGGCAGCCGGGGGTGTGATTGAAGATTGTCTTTCATTAATGGGCTATTTTACTAGTTTTACTAGCTTTTGGGTAGCTTGGGAGGCAATTCAAGCGGCTCATGTTATGCCTCGTTATGCATCCGAGTGTCATTTTCGTGGGGAATGGGATCCTATCCTACGTCAATCGGTTATAATCGTTCGTAATCTTGCATAAACAGTGAAACTTAGTATTCAATTGAACATTTCCAAAAAAAAATGGAAATAATGTTGAAATCTAATTGTTGAAAACAAATTACCCATCACAAATTGTTGACTTTTGAAGCAAAAGTAGATAATATGAATATGTCCTAATTTATGCAGAAATCGGCTTCAAAAAATTGGTCTTGGTGGGATTTCATATGTCTTCAATTTGTTGGTTTAGGCTCAAATTTGGTTTTTGAAATGTAAATCTAGCGGAATTATCCTTAAATCTTTGAATTCGTTATATTTTTTTATCCATAATGTAGAACAACAGATATGTCAGTTGAGCAACAACTAGAACCGATTTAGCGTGGAACTCGTCGCCCCATGCAAATTCAAAGAGGTGTGTTATTCCATTACTATTCAGTAATGCAAGTCGCTCATAGACATGTACGAGCAATTTATGAACAAATACGCAAATAATTTCGATGTAGGTGGTTATTAAGATTAGATGTGCCGTAACTCTCAGTGTCGATGTCAATGTGGGAAATATATTTTGAATAGTACATTTTGAATTCATATATTATGATATGTGTCCATTCATAAGTGATAAAAACATTTTTATACTCCATCCGTCCCATATTAATCGCAACGTTTTTTTATTTGGTCAGTCTCAAAATAATTAAAACCTTTTCTTTTTTAATAACCTTTTAAATTAAAAAAAATAACAAATTAATCTCATATATTATAGTACACCCACTATTTTTTCTCACAATTGTTACAGTAAATCTCAGTGTCATCAAAAAAATATTCTTTGCTCACCAAAATCCACACAAATTCAACACTCGCATAAATTCTCGTGTCCAGTCAAAACGTTTCAATAAATATGGGACGGAGGGAGTACTAATTTTGAGTCATGAAATACTTCTTCCTTTCAAATAAAATCACATATCAACATTACAAAATCAAAATTTGATGAATTAGGTGACTCTTTGTTCTTATGAGACAATTCAAGATTATGTGTATTAGTCTACTAAGTCCATGTAGTTTTATACTCCCTCCGTCCCATAAACTTTGCAACATATATATATTTTACATTATTCTTTACGCATAAATGCAAGTCTCGTTTTCATATCAAATCACGTCTGTTCGTCCCGCAACATGTATTAGGTTGAAGTACGTAACTAACACAATCATTAATGTTTCATGATAAATTAACAAAAGACTATGTTTGAGTGTTGTTGCACGCGTGTCAAATTTTGCATCAACACGTGTGTAAAATCAAAACGATGCAAACTATATGGGACAAAGAGAGTATCAAGTATACATTATTGGATATGACACACAATCATTTATTGTTATCTTGAATAATCAAATCGATATGGTGAGACTCAGTGCACTACTGGCTTAAAATTCAGGTCACATAAGGCGACATATAGTAGACAATGTTGTAAAACAAGTACTTTCATCGGTTGAACTGATTTGCCGATATACAGGTATGATTTCGTCGAACGATAAATATCGAAATTAACAAAATAATTAAACTATTTTAGAGAGAGAATATAGAGAGAAAAAGAGGTTTTCTTGTCTTAGAAATATGTACATAACACCTTACAAATGAGCTCCATTTATAGGACTCAAAATAATTAATCAACACCTAATTATGGTGATTAGGTCTAATTGATAGCTAATTAGGTAAGCACTTTTAATAGCCTCAAAAATAGGTGAGATGTAAAGAAAAATATCTAGACTTTTGTATATGTTGTGTCATGGATCTCAGTGAACACATTTTCGGCTAGTCTCGTGCATCGTAATAAGCTCTAAATGGTTGGAAGATATTGCTGTAAGAGTCTGCTTCATCGATCTTCACGATATTGCGGTATCTCCAAAAGTAAATATATAACCTGTATGTGATCTTGCTTTGTGTGGATCTGACAAGTATCCAGCATTTACAAATTCAATTAGTGTGGATTTCACTCCTCTTGAATAAAGTAACCCCATATCAATGCTTTCACGAAGGTATCACATGACATGCTTGATTCCATTCCAGTGTCTTCTTGTGGGAGCTGAACTATCCCTTGCTAATAAGTTAACCGCAAAAGCAATGTCTGGCCTTGCGCAATTAGCAAGATACATAAGCGTACCAATTACACTTAAATAAGGAACTTTAGATCCTATGATGTCTTCTCCTTTTTTTGGAGGTCGAAACTCATCTTTCTTGATATCTAATGATGTAACAATCATTGAAGATATCAAGGGATGGGATTTATCCATATAAAACTGAGAAAGGACCTTCTCAGTATATAGCGATTGATGGATAAAAATTTTACTTGCTGAGTGTTCAACTTTTATGCCCACACAAATTTAGTCTTGTCAAGATCTTTCATTTCAAATTCACTCTTCAAGAGTGAGGCTGCATTTGTGAGATCTTGTGTAGCACCTTTAAGATTGAGATCGTGCATATACGCAGCGATGATAGTAAAACCATCTTGTGAATTTTTTTATAAACACATGGGCATATATCATTATTCTTGTATCCCAACTTAATCAAATACGCATTTGTCGATTGCACCACATATGACTAGATTTCTTTAAACCATATAATGACCGTTGTAATTTAACTGAGTATAACTGATTGGATTTTTGTGTCTCTAGCACATTTAACCCTTCAAGGAGTCTCATATAGATATCCTTATCAAGGGATACATATAAATATGCCGTCATAACATCCATGAGTTTGCTTTCAAGATTTTGCATGGTTGTCAAACTAATGAGAAAATGGAAAGTGATTCCATCCATTACTGAAGAATACGTTTCCTCATAATCTGCACCAGGTATTTATGAGAATTCTTGAGCTACTAATCTAGCCTTATATCTCATAATCTCATTCTTTTTGTTTCGTTTTCGAACGAAAACCCATTTATTCCCAACAGGGGTAATGCCATTTGGTGTTGGAACTACAGGCCCAAAGACCTCTCTTTTGAACAAAGATTACAATTCTACCATGATTGCAACTTTCCATTTTGGCCAATCCTCCTTTTGTTTACAATCCTGAACACTTCTGGGTTCAGGAGACATATCAATTTCTGATGCAACAGCATATGCAAATATGTCATCAACAATGACATCTTCTCGATCCCATACTTGATTAGTATGCACATAATTATAATGCCCTAATTTTTCATAATATATTAATATATAATAATATAAATGACGTCACTACCATTGATTCCCAATAATCTAGGTAGATAAAAATTACTTAACCGACTTAGGTATAGAATAAATAAAATGTAATTAGACATAAATCAAAAAGGTTATCAAATACAGCAAAAAATTCTCATTTATTGCATATTTCATAAACCATAATACAATAGATGCATATTAGCACCATAACCTATATCACACCTATCCGTCATCTCTAACTCCTGCAAGAGTTACACGAGAGAAGAGAAAAAAAATAACCGTGAGCCATATGAGCTCAATAACGTATCGATCCCTTTAGTAGGGATGACATGAGAGAAGAAGGAAATAAAAGAAGAAAAAAAAAAAGACCACTTAGGTCCTTTGCTCCAACACTCTAGAACTATCATGTCAATCTGACATTCGCAATTATCATATCAAAAACACAGTGAAGACAGATAATAGATACCCTTAGTGTTATAATTGTGCCATTGGCGAGACTTATTCAATTTCAACATATCAACCTTTATTCAGCTTTAGCAAAAGGGATATCCAAGAAAGGGGATCAGTCAAACCGGAGCCCAAGGTCTCCTATAGTGAGTTTTTCTCATAGCAAAACAACCTCACAAAGTCGATGAAACAATGTCACCACCAAGTCACTGTATAACACATACGACAGACACAACGCTTTTTGTGTTTTATACCACAGAGTTATCCCACCAATTATGGATTTACACTCTTTTCACTCACTCATTCTCTTTATACCAGCAATCAAGGCATAATACAAGTACACACATCATCTTATCACGACAGACAGCAGTTGCAGACAGTATTTTATGTCAGTCACATTTAGTGACTACGTCCAAAGATTCCAATGCATATTATTATACTCACAGTATAATAATATGTATTGTCACACACAATAAATCCAAACGTTATCTTCTTACATCGTTTTCCACACACACGCGCTCGACTTTTGCTTTATGTGTCAACAAGCAACGTCTCCAGCTCTATAACATATTAGGATTCACATATTAATACATTTCCTTGTTAATGTTTGTTCGCGTTACAGAGTTAAACATATTTATTCGTATTTCGTGAAAAACTATCATATTAATATTATGAGGTGATGCTGAGCTTTGTACAAGCCTTTGATACTTATTTTGATTGTCCATGATGATGATTTTATATATTGAATATCATTAAAGATATTTGTGAATATTTGGAGTTATTTTGGGTTAAAAAATGATCATTCCCAGTCCATAAGGTTCTGAGACGACATCCCGACCTCTGGAACGAGTATCTCAGTCTCTGGAACTAGTGTCCCAACCTCTGAAACGAGCTTCCCGACCTCCAGAACGGGTATCCCAGATTCTTTTCAAAATGACCTTTGGACATATTTAAATCTATAACTTCTTGCATATAACTCCAAAAATTATTCCGTAAAATTATACATAAACTAGACTTCAATTATTTTCAATAAATTAAAGTTTCCATGATAAATGTTACCATAATAACAATTAATTAGTTCAAGTTTATATTTTCTTCTAGTTTAAACAGTTTGACCTTAGTTCACTAATCAATTCATAACGTTTTACATATAGCTTCAAATAATTATTTGTAAACGGTTCTGCTAACTAGACGTATAAGACATATCTTTTAAATCCTATTATATAATTTCAGGTCAAGCCACAAAGGTATCCTGATAATCAGTTTTTTTATAGGTTGATATATTCACACGTTTTGATTTATATCTTAATATTTACAACTCCGAATCTTGATTTATTAACTTCATTAGAAACTAGACATGTGAGAATTCAACATATATTAATATCAAAATTTTCAAAGAGTGTATGATTTTTCATAAAATTTCTAATCAAGATGATCATCTTCACTTATTAACGGTGAAGGATCCTCATCGTACTCGCCTTACCACCTACCTTCTCTTCAAACTTCTCCTTCTTCTTTCTCTTTCTTAACTCTAATCTTGCATGGCAAGGAGTGTTTTGTTTTATGTTTGTAAGAAATTCTCAAGGAGAAGAGTGCTTTTATTTATAGAAAACTAAATCAATTAAAATAATTTAAGTGAATAATTAGTGCGTATTTAGTGGGTAATTAATTTAATTTAGGTGGAGTAGAAATTGATATAAAGGAAAATAAGTGCCAAAATTAGGTTTAGATCATTTTGTATAAATACGGTATTTTCGTATTAAGACCGTATTTCTTCATATTTGAGTTTGTATTTCATTCATGTTTTGTATTCTTTTTCTATTATATCGTCAAACAAAGATTTTAACCGCGTAAAATAAATTATAACTTATGATAATTTACTATTCATGTTAATTATCGTGTAAGTAAATTTTACGGAATTTTTTAGGTCCTTATATTCTTCCCTCCTTTAAAGGTTTCGTCCTCGAAACCAGAGATAGAAAGAGTTTATAAATTACCTCTAAATAGATGCGGATATTGCTTCTGCATTGTCTCCTTAACTTCCCAAGTTACCTCCGAGGTTAAATGATTTGCCCATAAAACCTTAACCAATGGCATTGTCTTATTCTTTAATACTTTTTCTCGACGATCGAGGATTTCTTACAATTTCTCTTCATACGACATGTTCTCATCTATTATGATAGGGTCGTACTCTATAACATTGCGAAGCATATAGATACAGAACACGTTGTGCACGGATGACAGGTTGGTGGGAACTACTAGTCGGTAAGCTACCTCCTCAACTCGCTCTAGAACCTCAAAAGGTCCTATGTATCGTGGATCAAGTTTCCCTTTCTTCTCAAAACTCATTACACCTTTAGTAGGTGAGATCCTCACAAACACATGATTCCCGATCTCAAAACTTTAGAGATCTTCGCATCACATCGGCGTAGCTCTTCTAACGGTCTTATGCAGCCTTCATCCGTTCCTGAATATGTTTTACCGTCTCAGCCAACTCTTGTACCATCTCTGGTCCTAATTGGACCACATCCTGATATCATTTCAATATACCAGTGTCCTACACTTCTTGCCATATAACGCCTCAAATGGCGCCATACCGATGCTGGAATGGTAACTGTTATTATAGAAAAACTCAACCAAAGTCAGATGATGATCCCAAGAGCCTTTTGAAATCAAGAACACATGCACGTAACATATCTTCTAAGGTTTGTGTGGTCCTCTCCGTTTGGCCATCGGATATAGGATGGAAGGCGGTATTGAAGTTTAGACGCGTAACGAAAGCCTCTTGTAATCCTTACCAGAATCGAGATTGAAACCTCGTGTCTCTGTTAGACACTATGGTGCTAAGAACTCAGTGGAGCCTTACGATAGTCTTTACATATTCCTTGGCCAATCGATCAACACTCCATGTGTTTTTGATTGGAAGAAAGTATGCAGACTTCGTCAAACGGTCCACTATTACCCAGATGGAGTTTAAACCCCCAACCGTGCTTGGAAATCCAACTATGAAGTCCATGGATATTGCATCCCACTTCCACGTTGGTATCTCAAGAGGTTGTAGTAATCCATCTGGTCTTTGATGTTCTATCTTTATCTGCTGACAGACCAATCACTTGCTGATAAACTCAGAAATCTTCCTTTTTATGTTGATCCACCAGTAGTGGTTTTGTAGATCCTGGTACATCTTGTTACCTCCAGGATGAACAAAGTAGAGTCTTTGGTGTGCTTTCTAAAAAGTTTTCATCTTCAACACTTCATTATTGGGTATACAGAAATGATTTTGAAATCGTAGTGATCCATCCTCGTGAATCACAAATCCCATTGTCGTACCCTTTCGAGCCTCTTCCCTCAATTTCTGTAATGCAACATCGTTCTCTTGAACCTGCACATTCTCATCGTGAAGAGTAGGACAAGCTTGCATATCTGCAAGTCTCCCACTAAATGACCTTACTCAAACTTCAATTTCTAACTTGCGGAATTCATCAACCAGGGTGTTTGGCGTAATTCTTAATAAGTGGAAGTTTCCCTCTAAATTCTGAACATTCCTGCTCAGAACATCGACCACCACATTTGCCTTTCCTGGATGATATTGGATATCCAGATCATAGTCTTTTACTAGCTCTAGCCATCTCCGTTGTCTCATGTTGAGCTTTTTCTGAATAAAGATGTACTTCAAGCTCTTATGATCAGTAAAGACCTTACAAGACACTCCGTACAGATAATGCCTCCAGATCTTGATGGCAAAAACCACCGTGGTTAACTCCAAGTCATGCGTCGGGTAGGTAAGCTCATATGGCTTCAGTTATCTCGAAGCATAAGCTATTACTTTCCCGTATTGCATGAGTACACACCTAAGTCCTTGCTTAGATGCACCGCTACACACACAGTATCCTTCCTCACCAGAAGGTAGTGTAAGCATAGGAGCAGAAGTGAAACGAGTCTTGAGTTCCTGAAAAGCCTTCTCACAACTTTCAGACCAAATAAATTTCGTGTTCTTCCTTGTAAGACTAGACAATGGCATGGTTATCTTAGAGAAATCCTCTACGATCCCGAGAAAACTTCTGATCTCCATCACATTAATAGGTCTGGCCCATTCCTTCACAGCTTAATCTTCTTCGAATCGACCTTAACATCATCTCCTGAGATCACATATCCTAAGAAGGCAAATTCTTTCAACCAGAATTCACACTTCTTGAGTTTACCAAACAACTGGTTTTCTCTTATGGTTCCCAAGGTGGTTCGAAGATGTCATTCATGATCTTGTGGAGTCTTGGAGTATATCAGTATGCATTAAATCTATAAACACAGGTTCATTAGTGAGTCCGAATGGCATAACAATGAACTCAAAATGAACGTACCGAGTTCGAAAAGCTATATTTGGAATCTCTGTTGATTTGAAACGCAATTGATGATAATTAGAACGAAGGTCTATCTTGGAGTAGACCATAGCCCCTTGCAACTGGTAAAAAAGATCATCAATGCCAGATAAAGGATACCGGTTTTTTATGATGATTTTGTTCAACTCCCGAAAGTCAATACACAGTCTCATACTCCCATCTTTCTTCTTAATGAAAAGCACAGGAGCCCCCCTACGGTGAGACGCTAGGTTGGATATACCCTTTCTCAAGCAAATCCTCGAGCTGAGTCTTAAACTTTTTTAGCTCTGCAGGTGCCATACGATAGGGTGCTTTTGAAATAGGTGTTGTGCCCGACTCTAGCTCAATAGAAAAGTCAATCTCTCTATTAGGTGGCAATCCCGGTATTTCCTCCGGAAAGACGTTTGGAAACTCACGCACAACTGAGATTTCAGACAATCTCTTACCTTCCTCGGAAGGTACCTCTATGTGACACAAGTATCCCTGATAATTCTTCCTTAGAAGCTTGCTTGTTGTCATTACGGATACTATTAACACCTCAGGTCTTGTTCCTTTTCCGTAGCATACAAACTTCCCTCCTTTAGTACCTATTATTCTAACCAGCTTCTTTTTGCAATCTATGGTGGCCCTATACTTTTCTAACTAACTTATACCAAGAATGATACCAAAATCCCGAATATCGTACATAACAAGGTCTATAGGAAAATTTTCACCCCCTATCTCAATTTGGATATAAGACACAGAATGTCCGCAACCCACAATATCTCTTGTTGACAACCCTATGTATATCACACTAGATATGGATTCAGATTTGATGCCGTGTCTTTCAAGAAAAGACTTGGCAATGAAATAATGGGTAGCACTAGTGTCAAAAAGCACGAAAGCTGGATGGGAGAAAAGTAAAGATTACCAATCACTGTAACTTCGCTCTATTGGACTTCCTATGGGTTCATGTTGAACACTCTCCCTGGCGGTGGTTGAGGTTGGTTCCCAGCTTGCCTTGGCGGTTGTGTAAGCGACTGACTTGTAGCACTGGCCCTTGAACTGTGTCACTTGACATGTTCCCTTGTGGACAAAACCTTTTTCTATGGCTTTGTCCACCATAGCTATAGCATGTCATAGGTGCGGTACAACATTCCTTTGCAACATGTCCGAATTTGCCACGGTTATAGCTAGTAAAACCACTAGTGGAACGATTCTGATTACTCGCTCCACCTCTCTGAGATTGTCTCTAGTTGGACTGTTGACCATACTTTGGATTGTAGAATTGTGTCTCTTGATTTCCTCCTCCTTGTCCCACACTAGAAGTGCTGCCTGATGGCCCACCTCGTTGGTTAGATCGAGGTCCGCCAGATTGTTGAAATCTACCAGATTTGCTAGATCTTGCATCATCTCGCTTTTTTTTTCTTTTCTACAAAGAAAGCATTTTTCTCTGCCAAGACCGCTCCAAGTTCAAGGCCTTGTCATACATTTGTTGATATGAAACAAATGTACGGGTTAACAAGCTTGTCTTGAGCCTCCAGCTAGGGCCCTTCAAAAACTTCTGTTTCTTTTCAGCTTCCGAGTTAGAGAATGAAGGCACAAATCGTAGCAGCGTTATGAACCTTGTTGCATATTCTGTGACATTCATGTCACCTTGCTATAGAGAAGAGAACTCCTCCCTCATCCGGTCCCTTAGAGACTCAAGATAGTACCTGTCGCGAATCAGCTCCTTCAACTGTTCCTAGTCAAAGCTAGGAAGTTCAGCTCGTTCCGCGACTGTGGTCCACCAATTGTTGGCCTCACCCTCGAGGTAATATACCCCAAAGCTGACCTTCAGTTTCTCGGGACACCCTACAGCCTTGTAAAGCTTCTCCATATCTCTGAACCAGTTCTCCAGAACCGTCGGATCATCATCTCCTGTAAATCATTTTGGGACAGGATGCATTAAGCCTCTGAAAGTTCTTCTTGATGTCAGGTTCAGTAGGTTCCTCTACTTTCCTCTTGATCCTTAGAAACTCTTCCATCATCACAATCATAGGGCTAGTTGGCGACTGTTTCGGGGGTTGTTCTCCCACTGCTACTTCATGAATCCCTTCCTAAACTGCAGGATGAGCTCCCGCAGCATAGCCCACTAATTCCCTCGACCCTTCAGGTTAAACAGTCTCATTTTCAATGTGTGCCATCATCCTATAAGTTAAGTATTGGCGAAATGTCAATCCAAATTATTTTCATTGGCATTGCTATAATTTCAAACATTATTAATTATTGTCCCTTAAGTTATCTTCATGGCAATTAACATAAGATAAAGATAACAAATTTCATTAACAATAACATTTAGTACATAAATGATGTATTTATTGTAAAGATAAGTACATAGATAGCGACAGCAAAATCCTTACACATTACAAATAATTACATAATTTGCCACACCGAAAAAAAAGTCACATAAGAGCACAGTTAGTGCATACTTAGCAAATACAACTACATTATTAAGTTAAATCCTTTAGCTCCCTCCAGGACTCATCTTCACCAATTGTTGTACGCATAGACAACCTTACGGCCAGCTGACTCAAAGTCAACCGTCCATTTGCCATCTATGAAGTACCTCTTCTTATTAGGCACCCCATTAAGGAACAGCTCGGGATGGAATCGATCCCAGAAGCACATGTCAATATAATTTGACAGTGAATAAAAGAGAGCTTTCACTTGATATATGGGATGATGTATGCTATCATCGATCCTCTAAGTGCCCGAACTGCTATCCTAATCTTATGGAGATATACCTCAATATGTACTCTAGACCTCTTGTAACGAACCATCCTAGAAACACGCTTCGGAGTGAATCCCTGACTCCTACTCTTAACCTTCCTGAACATAAAACAAACTTATCTTAATAAAATGCCCAAAAATATGGAATAAAACTAAAACCAAGCATAAGCTTAAATATTTCAATTAATCCCCAAAATACACATAAAATATTTACTTAATCCTAAGTGATTTCATTTAGTTCTTAACCTAAACCTTGCTCAGATACTAATCTGTAACTATAAAGATCCGAAAAAAATTTGAGGTAATTTAATTTCTCAACTAATAACAAAAACATTATATTATTGAACGTCGTAATTTATAAAATGAGGTTATAAATTCATTTGTAAAAATCATGACAAAAATATTGTAAGGACCCAAAAATTTTCTTAAAATTTAGTTTCACGATAATTAACATGAATAGTAAATAATCGTACATCATAATTTATTTTACGGGATTAAAAGACTTGTTTGATGATATAATAATGAAAGAATACAAAATATGAATGAAATGCAAACCTAATACGCAAATACGGAGAAATAATGTCTTAATACGAAAAAACCATATTTATACAAAAATGACCTAAACCTAATTTTGACACTTATTTTCCTTTATGTCAATTTCTACTCCACATAAATTCAATAAATTATCCACTAAATACCCATTAATTATCCACTTAAAGTATTTTAATTGTTTTAGTTTTCTATAAATACAAGCTCTCTTTTCTTTGAAAACTTCTTATAAACATAAAAAATACTCCTTATTATGCAAGAGAAGAGATAAACAAGAGAAGAAAAGAAGGAGAGTTTGAGGAGAAGAGGAGAAGCTAGGGTTACAAGGCCACGAGGATCCTTTATCATTAATAAGAGGAGGTGAACTTCTTGTTTAAAAATTTCATGAAAAATCATAGGCTCAGTGATAAATTCTAATCTTAATATATATTGAAGCCTCACATGTCTAATTTTTGATAAAATTGGTAATTTATGATTTGAAGTTGTGAATCTCAAGACATAAATCAAAACGTGTGGATATATTAATCTGTAAAAATTTATTATAGGGATCACTTTGTGACTTGATCTGAAATTATATAGAAAGAGTTAGAAAACAAGGCTTATAACAATAGAAAGCCCTTGAAGTGTAGTTTTCAGAATAGTTTAAAATATAGATTTTAAGTTATATGCAAGAATTTATGAACTGACTAGTGAAGAAAGGTCAAACTATCTGATATAGCAGAAAATATAAACTTGAATGAATAAACTGCTATTATTGGTATGGTTTCATGATAAAAAAATCTAATTATGTGGAAATATTATAAAATCTAGTTTATGTAAATTTTACGAAATAAATTTTGGACCTGGATACGAGAAGTTATAGATTTAAATGTGTCGAAGGATCATGTTGGATAGAATCAGGAAATGAATTATTTTGATCTCGAAACAACTCCAAATGTTCACAAACACTTCTAATGATGATAAATACATAAAATCATCATCATGAACTATCAAAATAAGTATCAAAGACTTTTCTCAAAGCTTGGCACCACCACATAATATTACTATGAGGGTTCTTTAAGAAGTACAAACAAATATGCTTAACTCCATAATGTGAACAATCATTCACATGGGCGTGTCTTAATATGCATATCCTATTATATTATAGGACTTGTAGACGCTACTCATTGTCACTTAAGGCTGAGCATGTGTATGTAAAGAACAGTGATAAAAGGTAACGTTTAGATTTATTGTGTGTGGTGATGCGTATTAGTATACCATGAGTATAATAATATGCATTGGAATCTTTGGACGTAGTCACTAAATGTGACTGACGTAAAATACTGACTGCAACTACTGTGTGCTAAATACTGAGTGTTGTGGAGTGCTGTTATATGGTATGTGTTATGCTTTTTTTGTTGGTATAATGAGGATGAATGTGTGAAAGGAGTCTTAATCCATAAATTGATGAGATAACTCCGTGGTATAAAACACAAAAAGCGTTGTGTCTGTCGTTTGTGTTATATAGTGAGTTGGTGGTGACATTCTTTCATTGACCCTATGAGGTCGTTTTGGTATGAGTTGCCTCTATGCAGGATACCCTGGGCTCCAGTTTGGCTGACCCTTTTTCTTGGATGTCCGTTTTGCTAAAACTAAAGAGGGCTTACTTATTGATAGGAATGTGCAATCCCTCCATTGTATAAAAATTGATGAACAAAGCTTAGGAAGAAATAATGTAATAGATGCTTCGGCTATAACAATTAGTTAGATAATTGTAGACTAGGGCCGCAGGAGATGTAGCAGACAGCTGGTGCAGTAGGGTGTAGCAGAAGAGTGCAGCAGACCTGGCTGAGGGAATGCAGACTACTAGGGACTAAAAATTTCAAAGCCAAAGATCAATTACATACAACAACAAAAGGCTCTCAGAATTCTCATGATCTAGGACTCTTCCCGTGTTCAAGGCTAGTTTCAACAGCAAAGTGAAGTGAGCCATATCGCAGTGCAAGTATGCAAGCTGAATTATAGAAGACTAAGTGCAATACTAAGTACAGACGAAGCTACATTAGCAGATTGAGCAGATGAGGTCATGAAGCTGTTGAGTCGGAGCCAAATTGCAGTAGACTGGCTATAGTACTTGGTGCAAGTAAAGTTGCAGAAAGACTGCATATGACGACTGTGCAGCAGAGGCTGGCAACAAAGGCTGCAGCAAAAGGCTGGCAGCAGAGGTTGCAGTAGAGGACTGGAGTAGAGGTTGTGCAGCAGAAGCATGCAGTAGATTTGGTGCATGAGGCTGGGAATGAGTTGTGATGGAATGGAAAGGAACAAGGAAAGGGTAAAGTTGAGACAAAGGTGATGTGTACTGGATCAGAAAAGGTGAAGCCACATCAGTCTACTGCAATAGAGGACAAAGCTGTCTCTCTCAGATAGTACAGTTACGGGTTCTGGTTTCCTAAGCCTATAAAAGGGGACTCACAGCTCAGAGAACAAGGTTGATGAGTCTGAGAAATGTTGAACATCATTTGAGTGCTTTCAAAAGAAGAAAAGCCTTGTGCTTGAGCTGAATCGAAGATTCAGGATTTGTGAAGGAGGTTCAGTAGTCTGCAAGTGAAGAACAACAGCGACAGCAGAGCACTGCAAGATCTAGGTTCTTCATCCTTTAGCAAGTAAGATCTTATTGTAAAGGGGTTATCTTGTAAACCAGAAACAAGAACTAGTGAACCTCCTCTTGGCTTGACTACACTGGTCATGATCAAGGGAAGACTGGACTAAGCTTCTGTTACTTGTTGATAGCAGATGTCTGAATCAGTATAAAATTTATGTGTCATTTACTTTTTCGCACTGATTATCATTTCTAGAACTATTAGTTAAGAACTTTAAATCCAAAGAGATAAGCTTTACAAAGCTAAAGTCTCAACTGTAAAACTTCTGTAATACTACAGTAGACTCAGGTAGTGCAGACTAATCCATAGCTTCACTGCACTGTCCGAAATTTTTTTAAGATAACCTATTCATCCCCCCCTCTAGGTTATTTCTAGGACTTTCAATTGCTATCAGAGCCTATTTTTCCAGACTCAACAGTTATTGGAAAGAAAAGGTCACATCTTTTTATATCAGTCTGCAAAGAAGTTACTAACGGTTTATTATTTTGAAGATTCAATCATGGCTCCTCCAAAGCTATCAAAGTGTCCAAATAGTGGAGAGCCACCCTCCTGCTCCTTTGATAAATTCAACCATTGGAAACTTAGAATGCTGCCTCATCTGGATTCCATTGATGAAAGAATGTATGACATTATCACAGATGGGCCTTATGTTCCAAAAATGCCAGATCCAATGGATGCCACCAGAGAAGTTGACAAGCCTAAGTCTCCATGGACGAGAGACAATTGGGATCTGGTGCTGGTAGACAGAAGTGCCAAGAATCAGATATGAAAGGCTCTAGACGATGATATGTTCGAGATCGTGGTCCACACGAACACAGCGAAGGAAGCATAGGAAGCACTACTGTTGAGAAATGAAGGCTCAAACGAGATTCGCGAAAATAAGAAGGATGTCCTCATGCAGCAGTACGACTGGGTCTCGATAAGAGCAGATGAGAACCTTACAAGCTTCTATGAAAGGTTTAATGTTCTCATCAATAATCTCAAAACTTTAGGAAAAACCTTCGATAACAAGGAGGTAAACCTTAAGTTCATGAGATCTCTCGGGAAGGCCTGGGGGACGAAGACAACTGCCATTAGAGAGTCGAGCGACCTTGCCAAAATTTCATTGGCACAACTCTATGGCGTTCTACACACCTACAATCTGGAGGTAGAGCAGAAGAAACAGATAGATGAAGCCAGAAAATAAACACTGGCATTCAAAGCTCTGGAGAGGATCCTGAAGACTATGACAGACGAGGAGAGTTGCGGCACCTCGTCTATGAGCGTCAAAAGCATGACTGAAGAGCTAGCACTCATGGGAAGGAAATTCAAAAAGCTCTTCAAGAAGTAGAATATGAAGAAACTAAGTGCCAGCAAAACTAAAGAAGCAGACAGAGATGTCTGCTACAATTGTGGCAAACCAGGGCACTTTGCTGCACAGTGCAAACGACGGTCACGGGACTCGTCTGCATACAAGAAGAAGAAGGACCCAAAAGGAGCCTTCAACAAGAAGGAAAAGGCAAGAGCCTATGCTGCAAAGACTTGGAGTGACACAGACTCAGATGAAGAAGAAATGATCTCAAATGCTCAACTGTATCTCATGGCCAGGTTTGACGACGGCAAAAAGGTATTTGATTTCTTCGAATCTGATCCCTCAAATGAGGAACTGAAGGAGGCTCTTCAAGAGACCTCTGAAAGCTTTTTTTCTCTCTCAGGTGAGAATAAAGAGAACATTGAGTTGATTGTACATCTCAAAGAGAATTACAATCTTGCCTATCAAGAAGTTAACGACCTACAAAGTCAGTTAAAAGTGGTAGACAACAAACTCAGTGAATCAAAAGAGAAAGTCAAAGCTCTCTCTGAAATGATGGATGTACTCACCAAGAAAAATGCTGAGCTCCAAACCCAAGTAGATGCATGGAATGGAAAGTCACTGGATTTGCAAAAAACATTGATCAGAGGACAATGTCCATGGGATAGGTCTGGGCTTAGATACAAGAGTTGGCTAAGTGAGCAGGCTCACCTCGATGTAACCAACTCATCTGAAGCCAGCATCGATGAGACAAAGAATATCTCTAACAGAGTTTTGCAGAAGGGTGAGATGTTTGCAACCAAGATACAGACCAGTAAGGTCTCTGTTACACAACCTCTGAAGGTTAAACCTTCTGCAAAGACTACTGGGCAGAAGAGAAACTCAAACTCCTCTGCTGCAAAGATAAGAACAAGATAAAAGTCCTTGTTAATCTGTCCTTGAAACTACAGACTTCTGATAATGCAGCAACAGAAGTTAAGAAAACAACTAATTAAGGTGCATACTGTCAAGAAAAGTGAGTATATAACTCATTATCAAAATGACAAAAGATTCAGAAAATCTCAGTTTGCACCAAATTACACTGTATGGAACAGGAGTTCTCTTCACGTGCCAAAGAGACCATACAGACAACTGATGTGTATGAAAATACACATCATTTCTCATTCTAAATGTTTGTTTTATTTCTTTTGTATGGTCTAAATTACATTTTTAGTGTCTTTTTGTCTTGGAATGTCGATACTGCTGTGCTTTCATGTTTTTGGCAGATTGGCTTGAAATTTGGAGCAAAAATGAAGAAGGATGAAGAAAACGACAAGTCAAGAGCTCAAAAAGCCGCATTTCACGATTCATCATCATTGCACGTGCTTCGAGAGTTTATACGACGATGTTTCACCACTTTTAACTAGATTAGTATGTTTAGATGTCATGTATAAGTTTTTAGTATGTTTGAACATCATTTAGTATTTTTAGTTTTGGTTTTAAATTTACTGAATACCTATCACGGGCACGACCATTTGTCGCGGGCATACAGTGTGTCGCGGGCCCGACGCCCACAGTTGCGGACGCGACGGTGGTTTTTCAGGAATTCCAAGATTTTAATCCGTCGCGGGCGTGACAGGCATGGTCACGGCCGCGACGTGTCTCCAGATACAAAATATTGAGTTTTAGTCGTCGGATCGATCTGGTTGCAAGCCCTCGCCTATAAATACGTCTCCTAGGATTGTTCTAAGCAGAGAACAGAAAGGGAGACGCTCATGGAGGCAGAGACGATCGAGAGGACGAGAGACGCAAGAAAGACGGGTTTTGGAGAGGGAATTGAAGAAATCTTGATCCGCA